>JACYFI010001055.1:0-12496 GCA_020975735.1 Ophiocordyceps xuefengensis | reverse complement strand
AGAAATTTTACTTGATTTAAAGCATACAAAAAGTTTAACTATAAGTAGGGTTATAGCATCATATAAACGCCATATGATTCGTTAAATTATCGCTCCAAATTAAAGGAAAATAACAACTTTATATAATCATATTTACTTCTCAAGGAAAAAAGGTATTTTATTTCGATATCTAACCTTTTATTCAATTTCCTTTGCTTATTTGAACCGACTGATCGAAACCCTTTGGATTAGTTAAATGATTATTTGTTGGACCCATTTCGTTCTACTTAGCTCAAGCTTACAAAATTCCTTAATCTTACAACACAAGAACAGGTATTTATTGAAAAAGGGTAACAATTTCTTTCATAATTATTGTTTGAATGTTGACATCTAAACGCTCAGTAACTATACCTTTATACCGACTTAAGGTTATGGACCTAACATCAAGAAATACTACTACTACGTTTTCAATATATTCTTTCTAATATGTTGGATACTAAGCAAAAACTAATACTACACCGACTTCCGGTTTTAATGTAATTTATAGATTCCTTCTTAGTACGTAATCTTTTAAAACAACCCATCACCACTTTAAAACCCAGCCTACCCATTTGAGGGTTCTAATTTGGGAAACTAAGTGTACTAATGAGTTCTTTGCTAAGGCAACAGATATCTAGGAAAAGGCCTCTAGAGTAAAGGGAGTTAACATCCTTATATTTAAAGAAGCTTTAATATTAATTATTTTTTGCAAACCTTCAGGCTCTTAGACTGTTCCCGCTCGGTCCACCATACGCTACTTTTTAAATTAATAATAATCAGAATATTTCTTGAGTTTAAGACGGATATTTATCAAAATGAGTATTTACTTTATGTAATAATACTTGATCTAAAAGGAACCCCTTATTGTTAAAATTCAAACAACCATTTACTTTCTTTAACCTATTTGTCCTGCTCCAAAATAGGGCTTCTAACTAAGTTTAAAAATATCCAGGTCTTCTAGCTGAGAATTAAATTGAAGGAATTAACCCGAATTGTCATGCCATAGTAGGTTTTTTGGGTGATTTACGAATTCAAAACAAGAAGCATCTTCGTGCACAGAGATCCATGATATAAATAACCGTCTAAAGTGTAGTTTTGCTATTTCTAAAGTTAAACACAGTTAGGAAATAAAAGTTGCGTTGAATAATTCTTGGTGTAGAAGGGATTTTAACTTGGCATAACTTCTTATCGATGCCCGTAGAGTATATTCTTAAAACGCGTAAAAATTAATACCACACAAACTACCTTTACTCGTTGCTCTTCCTACCCATAATACTCCTTGGTCGGATGATTACTGACTAGATCCGGCGATTGCCAATTTTTCGTTTTTAATCATCTTTTGGCCTTATTACGTAATACCTAGTAAATACTCCAGCCACTGCATTGATTTCATTATATGGCTTAGACAGGAAGCTTTAGGGTTTCCCGGAATTTTGATTAATTTACTCCCAACTGCTTGTATGGTATTTAAGGGATATTACCCAAGTCCCATTTATAGAGATCCAAAATGAAATGGTGTGCACTTATTTAAATTAAAAATCCCTATAAGTATATATATAGACCTAAAGAGATTTTTTTTAATAGTAAGTATTATATCATAAAATCTGTATATCTATATCACCTTTTATAACTAGTGTATAATATATAAATTATCCAACTAGTATACATCTGAAATTGTGGCATTATAATCAAACGCCTGTCCGCTAATAAAATGATCCTCGAAAAGTAACGTCTACTTTACCGATCTACTCCCCCCTTCCCCGACCGACGTGTATGTTTCCCATTCATACGGCTTCCCAGATTTGGCCCATTAAATTTTTTTCATCTCGTTGGTGAGATGCTTTATGGCCTATGATTGGTTTCCATTGGCAACTCTTACTACATGAATTGGTATTTTGCTTACGATTCTTTCGAGCCACCAATTTCTATCTACCTCGTTAAGCTTTAGAATTTAAGGTCCTTCATCATACGAACGTATGCGGCACTCCAACTCTGTAGTCGGAAGTCACATAGGGAACACAAGTACAGTACCATACCCAAAAGACTTTGTGGATATTACTTCGCGAGCTTTCGAATTTTAAATCGTTATCATCCAACTTTTATATTGGAAGACGCAGTGTTTAATTTCCTTTAGTACTAGTTTTATCCGAACCCCGATGCTTATCTTGCCCCCCTTTTTAAGATTTCTACCGTGAAAAGTTTGCATAATTTTAGCTTAGTTCCAGCTTTTGAATTGTCTGGCTGCTAGAATGTCTTGCACAAGATTTCTTCAGATATATTATCTGTGTACTTTTCTGATAGTGCTTTAAAATTTCCTGGAAACATAGTATTGTATTATACCGTCTATAGACTGAACTGTATAGTACACATTTATACATCTTTTAGATTCTTGCATTCAAAGATAAATTTTGAGTATGTCTACCTTTCTTTTTAAAAACAATGCTTATCATTTTTTTGTGACCTTGTCTATCGGGTCTCGAAGTCTCATATTTTTTTAATAATTTCTGCTCAAACCATTCTTCTGCTAGGAAGTAAGTCTCTGATTACTTCTTGACTCTAACCGAGTACGGGAATTCAGCATCTTCTGTGTTGGGTGGTTTTTTTGGGCTTTAGCTCCGGAAAGCTCTAACCCTAACTCATCCTTCCAAGGAAACCTTTAATCTTTGACATAAGAATTTACCATCAGTCCTATCTTTTGGATCCTCCTAACCCATCAATGCAGTCATCTGCATTCCTAATGTATTCATCTCTTCTAATATTTGTAGGGTCCCGGATATTCTGCTTGGACGGGATAATTCGTAAAACTTTATGTAAATTTTAATTTTCCCCTCAGTAGTTTGTGCTATTCCTTTTTAGGACAATCATTATTAGATTGCGGTTATAGTAGCTTAATTCCACAGCCGCGAAAGCCTTCTTTTAGTTCCCGCATAAAAGTCGAGTACAGAAGATATTTGCTAATATGGGCTTTTTATTGAACCCTTTGAGGTTTCCTGCTATGGAGTGAGAGTTAAGTTAAATGATCTTCCATGTAACCCCGCTTTCACGCCCCTTTTTTAAGAATTTAAAATCCAAAAATCTTCTGGTCTTTAAATTCTTTCCTTCAAGTCATCCCATCCCAAGTTGCTTATGATCTTATTTTTCGCGTCAACATTAGTAAATGTCTCCTTCTAATAAATTTATTTGGCCATACGAAATTTCTGTCTAAAGCCCCATTTTTTGTATGCGGTACGTGGCAGCTTTCTTGTATAGGTCTAAACCCATTGACTGCTTTTAGTTGAAGTTGGTTTCATAGAATAGATTTCCAAGTATCATTCTATTGACTTCCTGTACTTAGTTTTCTCTTAGGAGGCGCTATTAAGGTAATGTGTCTGGTTTTACCTCGTTAGCTTTTGGTAAATATTATTACTGCTTTCCCGGGGTGGAATTGGAAAGACATCTTTTACAAGCTTTTGGATAATAATTCACTATACACTTCTTTGACAATCCTCTTCAAACGTAGTAGGGATTAGTAACCCCGGGGGTGACATGTTGCCGCGTTGGCCTTACTTTTGTGGAATTTTGGATAACCGCGTAAATAATTCTTTATTATACTAATAAACTCTGTATTAATTTATTTTCAGCAAAACAAAAAACTTTGGTATTTCTTACCAACGTATTTCAGTAAATCATTCGGTAGTTCACCAAAACCGGTCAGTTGAAAGCTTTTGTACGAACTTACCAGTGGATTAGTGTGTAAAAGCAACAAGTCGCTAATCCTTGGAGTCCTTCCCATAAGTGTACTGCTGACTCTCCCCTGTTTACATGGTCCTTAGGGACTGTAGGGTTTAAATCCCTGTGTTTGCCAAAGTTTTATTATGTTTTCTTAATCCCGCCTTAGAAGCCCACTCTTAGTTATTGACTTATTGTACCCTGGTTTGCTGTGATCCCCCATTTGTACGATTCTTGCATATCCAATTCTAAACACAATGAATATCCTATTCGAACTAGATATGAACCCTCTTGTAGACGATACCCTGCGTAAATAGGGGTTCGAGGGGCAAGTTTAGCTTTACGTCATAACGGTCTCGGCTCCGATGGGTCCCTAAGATTATTCAGATTGTTCAATCGTTCCCCCATCTCTTTGTGACAGAGGTGTTAGTTTTAATGTGGGCCTTTCCCCCTTCAATCTAACTCTGTTGCGGAGTTATGATTATGATATAACTGAAGTCGTTCTAACCATTCAAATATAGCCAAACGGCGCACCTATAATGCAAGACTTAATGCCACCTCAATAAAAAGTATATTAAAAAACCCCCTCTAGTGTACTATTCCTGAATTTTATTATGATAGGTTTAAATAGTATAATCCATAAGTATGCAATTCAAAGCTTAAAAATCATGGGAAGACTAAATCATTTTAGTTAAGCATTCAATAATATTGATCCTGTTATTACAAATTGAATAATATATAAAGTGGTATCATAACTATTGTTAGAATGGTTGTCCCATTTTTAATAAATTTATGTATTATAATAAACGAAAATATTGTAAAAATAACAAGTTTTTCTAGATGAGATCCTTCGAGATACCTTACATAATCCTGTTCTTCGGGGGTAAAACACTGTTAAAAAGTCCAATATTAATAACTTATTTAAAAATATAATGAAATATATGAATAATTTGTGTAATGTTGTAACCTAAAATAATAAACCCCATGTTCTATACCTACCACCCTTTAAGTAATTAAAACAGTTAAAGGAGGAGTGGGATCAATTTTAAGATACCACTAAAACTTTATAAATATATCAGCTTTTCTATTAAATAAAATAGATAATATCACGCCTTAGATTTAACGCGTAAGAAAGAGCAAAAGGAAGAATAGATAGATATTATTAGCATAAGTTCCAAAAAAAATAGTTCAACCTTAAGATTGAAAACCTGAATTAAATAATCAGGGATTAGTTCAAAACACTAGAAAATTCTTAGGAGGATGCGATGGGCCTAAAAGGAACAGGAAACAGATGTTAATTAGAAGTACAGCTATGTTAATTTCTCATGCTTAAGATCATTAAATGAAAATACTTATATATTTATGTCATGTATTCAAATCCGATCAGCTTATGTGTAAAGGTAAGGTCCTCTAAATGCGCTCCTATAAAAATTATTATATAATCACCTACAATCGTCAATGGTGAGCTGAGAAGGAGAATCCGAAACTCTTATTACCACACGTAGTAGATATTAGAGAGTTTACCTTTACTAACCCAAGTTGGAAAAATGTAGGGCTGGTTTTTCTTAAATGGTCACAATCATAAAAAAAATATAATGTGTTTATTATGACCCGGCTTCGATAAGCAACAAAAAAAATATATTAAGTTAATCAATACAGAGCTTTTTACAATTTTATCTTATATGCAAAGCGTCAGCTTCTGCAAAAAAATGGCGTAAACCTTTACATAATTCATTTTAATTTTTTATATTAATCTAGCTTAGCATATATATTTCTTGTTAAAGATGAACTACAAGCCTAGGCCCCAACCACATATAAATAAGTTTGAAAAATACACCTTAACCAGTTTATCCTGCTTGAAAATTATCACTACACTAATTTTTTACTCTGTTCCTTATGTATATCTACAAAAAGCAACCCTTATTTCTGAATCCCATCTCCTGTTTGTGTGAAGGGGGTCAACTCGAAAAACCAGCGAACCTGTTTCTATTTATGTCTGGACAAGGTAAACTTTTTAGTCCTTTTTTAACGGAGATAAACAGGGAAATATTTTGGTGTTAAAAGCAATTTATTTAAAGAAGTTTTGTAGGCTAGCAAGCTAGCGTGTAAAAAGCTGAGAATTTTAATTCAAAGCTTTTCACTGTTCTGTTCATAACCCTTACAGGGGGGATACCGCAAGAAAAAAAAAAATCTACTGGCTGCTTCGCCATGGCCCAGCCCAGGCTTGAGCCACACAGGCAGAAGCAAGCAAGAAAATGGATTTGTTTTTCTTCCATTAAAGGATAATTAGAATGGTGCATTGTATGTTACACCAACCCCAACAACCTTTATTATATTTTAAGTTTTGAACTTTTTATGTTGTAAATTACTATCAAATTAGTAGTTTTAATTTAACCTCACACTAAAGAAGATTTTTAATTTGTGAAAGCAACATCTTGATCTTCATGCAATAATGACTAAACATGCTTGATCATTCATCTTACATGGTGATCTGCTTTTCTAAACCTCTAATTTATAAAAATACAACCTTTTTCAATACCCATACCCATACCCTGTGTTTTTTTATATAATGAAAAACGAGACGAATCCCATAACTTAATTTCTGGGATTTAATCTATAATTAAATTAACTATTCATATTTTTAATATTTAAGATTTTAATAAAAAAGCAAATACAAAGGGTTAACCTGGATTCGAACCCAGGAGGCCAACTACACCAGAGAAGTTGCCTACCCGTTGAGCACCATTGCCTTATAATAAAAATTATAATTATCTCAGACAACCCTATTAATTTCATGATTATGTTATATTAATTTTTTACTTAAAAATTAATAAATAAGGTTATCTTAATTGCGTTAACTTTCTTAATAAATTTTTATGTGCCATGTTTTCACCAGAAGAGAGTCAGGGTACGGCCTTGAAGCCCAAGCTACCCTCCTAAGAAGCTAGAAAAAATATGCGCTAGCTGGTTGCAAACCTGTGCAGCAAGAAAAAATATGTAGGCGCAAAGCTCTTGAATAATAAGATTTTATCTTAACAATTATTAAACTAGAGTGTTAACATTCCTTATCTCCGGCTGCATTTTTAGTGGGTATTTCGTTATATATTATTCTTAATTACTTAACTGTTTAAAAGCCCGTTTGCTAAATAAATGGTTAATTTTTTGCCCACGCATATCGCCCGCCATAGAATGAAGCGAACCTGTTAACCTTTACTTATGAGGATATATTAAAGTTTCTGGAAGGCTAATTTCGCAATCTTTTAAATTTTAATATGGTGTGCGGTATGAATATTAAGACCCCAAACTGTGAATTAAGTATCTTTAATAATGTCTAATTTAGGCGAGCTTTAGCGTGCTAATCCTTGCGGAATGCAAGCTAGCCATATAATGTATATAATAATTCTTCCTTATGAATGCAGGGCCTCCCCGCCCATGCAACGGACATTTGCCTTCTTTTATAATAAATAAATTTGAGCTTTGCTTTTTCTACGTTTAAGTTAGTACACAACAGGTTAATTTGTTTAGGCGTGTGGGCAAGCCCCATCATTTTTTAAATACTGTTATATCTAAATAGGGAAACTACCTCATTTATTTAAAGGTGTAAGACAAAACATCTACTGATTATTATTGGAACGTGGTCTCAGAACCCTAGTCTAAAATAGGCGATAAGGCTTCGCTTAGCCAACCCAAAATTTTCTTCCGAGGTAATTCGAACACCATACTAAACACCAAATAAAAATTTATTCTTAGCTAATTAGACAACCGAAGATCTTAATTAGTTTTCTTAGAACTTCCTATGACGAGAACTATAGGGAATATTTAGTGTTGTGCGCGATTAGGCGCAGCTCATGCTTGCGCTATTAAATAAACAAAAACATATAACAATATTGTCCAGCAAATATGCTGTATTTTTTTGTGCGGCATGACTCGTTCAGCACGCAAAAAAAAAAATTAGACAGTCATGCACAAAAAAGAGATGGAGTTATTTCATCTAGAATATAACAACTTTAACGAAAAAAGCCAAAAAGAAGCCTAGCTGACGAAGATAGCATGCCTATAATTGGGAAATCTTTTTAAATAAGGAAAAGGGGGAAGTATTAAATAATTAAAGGCAGTATATAGTAAAACTACTGCTTTCTGAGAGGATAATAACCAAGATTCTTTAAGTGCTAAACTATTTTATCCGTTTTATTACCTCGATCCCATTTGAGGTGTTGAGGTCATAATAATTCTATAAATTTATAGAAAAACCTGTACACAACTTAATCGCGTGCCTTTGGCCGCTTCTGTTTTTTATAAAAGCCATAGCTTAGTCAACACAAAAAAGAAAAACAACCATCGCACTGAAAAAACACCTGGCAGGTCCATTAAATCTAATTATATCACGGCGAAGCCTTACATTTATCATAAAAAACTTTTTTGTGTTGTACGCCCTTTTAATATTCCTTGTGTCTAAAACAAGAATAATGGCAAGCTACATTCATTTTTACTTTGAATAACTTACGGTAATAAAAGAAACGCAAAATTCTCTATTTATTCAGATAATTGGGACTTGTAAGCAAAACGTATTTAAATCAAATTGTAGCCCTAAACAATTCTGTTCCTAATTTCGCATATCTATATGTAATAATTAAGCTTTACGGCTTATATGTTAGTTATTCAACTTTACGTATAAGAGCTTTATTTTATGAAAACTTACATATTTCCAACATTTAAATAAATCCAATAAGGTAGCAAGGGGTCTTAAAGAATCTATGGGCTTACATGGTTAGCTTCTCCTCTGTTTACTTCGTACATGCATTAGTAGTCTTGGAAATGGTAAACAAAATTTTAATGTGTGAATAACTTACCTTTCCCTAGATATACGAAAAGCTATCGTTATTATTGTCTCAGAAAGTCAGCTTTGTTTTCTCTAAAACAATTCCCTATACAGAACACAACCAATCATTTCAAATATATGTTACTTTTACAAGTTTATATTTCTAATTGCTGATATTCAAATGACAATCATATTAACCCGATAATAGATAGATATTATTAAACTATCCTAGTTTCATGTATAACACAGAATTAGCACTACCTTTTCGATCAATTTATAACGCTGTATTTATTGAGAGCTTGCGCCTCTTGAGCAAATTCTGTTTAAGTTGTGGTTTTGGAAAATTAGTATTTCAAGTTAATTAAAAAAACAAAACAACATTTCTAATTATTAGAGCTTGCCTAAATTTAGAGTTTCGCTGCCATTAACTTGCCATCATCATTATTTTAAATATGAATAAAGAAGCCGAGCATAGCACTCCGCCCGTAAAAAATCTGTATCCCTTATCCAAAATTCTATTAACCATCGTTAACTGGTAATTAATTGTTTTTATATTATTTTCCTTAAATTATAAAATAAAGTAATAAATACGGTAAGGTCAGATTTTAACTGGACTCCATGGTCTGAGTGGAGAACCAAGTAAGCTACCAATTTAACCTATACCCTGGCCTACAAAAGCCCTTTGGCTGTAATTCTTATAATTATTTTATACCTAATCTTATAATAACTTATTAACATTATTACCCTATAAACTCTATTATAAAAATAACAATTTACATTCAGATAGCTCTTGATGGAATAAAAATATAATTGTATAACAACCTCTGTTTTGTTAATTGGTTTATTTTCTTGTATTTAGCGTAGCATATTGGCGCTCAGTCGTTACTTGTTTCACAAAGCTCACTATTATGTAAGGTTAAATATATTATTTAATATAAGTCCTCTGACTTGTGCAGCTTAATTATAATTTGCAGAATAATATAAAGGCTGGTTGGTTGGTGTTAAACATCAACATAAGCACAATGTATTCATTTTATACTATGGCGATGTCAGGGGATCGAAACACAGAAAACAGACAAACAATCCAAGTTTCGGTTTTGCCAATTAAACTCAACACCCCCTAAATTTAGTAATTATGATTATTAATAAATTTTTCTAGCAATTTTTTTCTCCTGTTAGGCATAGCTTGCCTTAAAACACACGTAAGCTATAATGGCATTTATTACTTCTTTGGTGCTGTACTTTTTACTTTTTTGTGGCGCATACTCGTAGCCCGCAAAGAAAATTAAGAGTATTGCACTCCGTAGCAAAGATATAAACCAAAATATACCTTATTAAGTTCTATAAGGTAAAAAAATTATCTCGCAGCTGTTTCTGATTTTTTACTCCGTGCTTCCGACTATAAAGTAAAAGGTGCTTACGCTGCTACTAAAAGATTAAAAATTTTCACTTTCATTGATTATTAATTTAAAATAAAAAAGAAGCAAAATAAACATTCTAGATTGAAAAAGGGGATGATCAACCATCAAATTACAATCGCCTTTTGCTAAATGTTGTGTTACCCTTAAATGATGAACCTTTCTGTTATATAATACCTTACAGGATCTAAATTGGGGTTGCGAGGCTAAAAAATGTTTTCATGCGTTCGTTTAGCCAAATTAATTATTCCTTTTAGGACTTGCAGGGATCGAACTAACATTTCAATGAATAAAAGTTAAATGTATTCGACCATTATTACTAAAGTCCCTTCCTCCCCACCGTTAAGACTTGAACTCTAAAATCCAAAGCAATTTCAGATGCTATCTGCTCGGCCAATTGAGCTTCACAGGGCTTAAGCTTAGAGGATACAGGGAAAATTTTGAATCAGGAGATAAAAAACACACAAGAGAAACTATCCTCGTCTAAATTACATACTAAAATTTATTGTATAAATTCTAGTTACATAAATAACCAGCTACCCTTATGTCCGGCAGCTACTCTTTCTTCTCTTAGCCAAAATGCAACATACATAGGGAGATATGAAAAAATCACAACTGAAATTTGTTTGCTTTTGAAGACAAAGTGCTTTTCTTCAGAATGTAATATTTTTCACCATTTATGCTAAAGATTTACAATTGGAGTTGGGGGCTGTGCCCTAAATTATTCTTGTTTAAAGAATAATGCAAGCTTTGATAATTTTTTTACGAATGCGTGCTTTAGCCAGCTGATTGTAACATAATACTAAAGTAATCTCCATAATAAATTAAATAGAGAGACTTACATATTAGTCCCAATAATCCATACTTATTATTTAATCTTAGCAATTTTATTCTTTTTTATTAGTGATTCAGAATATAACTGATTTAAGACTGATAGGAAGCTTGCGCTTTCATTTTTTTGTGCTTTATTTGATTCTATGCCTTCCAAGGCTTGCGTAGAAAAAATATGCAAGAAACAAAAATATAGAGACGATAAATACGTTATCCTATAGGAGTGACTTGAACACGATGGGGGACTAACCCCAGGGTTGCTGAGCAACCTCTGCCTACCTTTCAGCACTTAAACTTGAAACTAATTATTTCAATCAAATTCCGCATACAGGCTAGGGCTAAAAGTGGATTCGAACACTTTATCGTTTCTGGTAATAATGATAGCAGTTATGCTTATACCAATTAAATAGCATTATAAAAACCTTTTTGTGCTTTATTTAGGTGCTTAGCGGTTTTTTCCTTGCACTAGCTAAACCTAGAAAAGCACCAAAATAAGCTAAATACTCTTTTTATATTCTTCATATTTTTTTTTAAAGTTATCAAACATTAAAATTGCTAGCTCTTGAACGTTTAAAAAAGATTTATAATTATTCTATAAAGTCAATACCTCTTTTAATAGGCCCCGGCTATAATGAAAACATACATCTTCTAAAATTTTTTTCTTCGCGGTGTTGTACGAAAGTTGCCCAGCAATAAAAAATACTAAAAAATAAATGTTTTGTCAATAAAGGAAATCTCGGGCAGATTTTTCTAGCTAAAGCCCTTTCAAGGCATAGGGAAAAAATAAGCCTGACACAAAATTTAAATAGTAATAATAATTTTTCTTCCTATTTTTGGTGTTTTTCTTTACTGACTCCTGGCGTTGCCATACAGGGGTGCTTTGTTATGGGCTTTAACAAGGATATTAAAAACCGGCGCGAAGCACTCAGGCCTGCGAAAGCCAAGCACAGGCTATTTGTAATTATTAGGAGAAAAAATACGAAGAACTTTACTAAAATGATTACTCTGCCTCTATATAGTCATAGCTTGCGCACTAAAAAAATCTAAAAATACAAGATTATATCCCTTGTGTGGCAGTACGTATGTTTTTACCAAACACAAGCCTTAATTAAAAATAAAAGGCAAAAGATTGCTTGTTTTCAACTATCAAAAACTAATCATTGGCAATCGCAGGTAAAACCTCTAAATCATTCAAGAAAATCAGAATTGAGTTAAATTAGCATTATTAAAGTTTGGGCCAGGGCCGGTCAAAATTTTTGGTGTTTAGACATCATTCAAGGTGCAAGTATGAGTCTCAAATAATTACCCTATGTTCACTTTGAGCTAGTCTTAATTTATGAATAAGGATCCATTGTACTTAAAAGCTTGCGATAAAGAGTCGTAATTATTGTTACGAGACATATGTTGTACCCGGATAAGATTAACGCTATAACGCCGGCGTATAGGTTTTGTGCACTATTATGGGCAGGGGCATTGAGCCGGGTTGTTTACGTACATCAAACCACAGTATAGGATCCAGACAGGATTCACCCGCCGAGGTAGCATTTTGAGAGCTATTCGTAGACCCGCTTGACTACTATCTTTTTATTCTTTAATGAGGCTACAACGACGACTCAGCAATAGTCCTACCGATCATTGCTGGCTCTACACTACTTAACCTTTAATTTATATTTTGTTTTGTTATGACTGATTTAATATAGCA
>JACYFI010001054.1:0-10527 GCA_020975735.1 Ophiocordyceps xuefengensis | reverse complement strand
TCTAACAATTTACTATTTTAAAAGAGCAATTGCCGTTGCATGGGCGGCAGCCCCTCCCGTTGACACATAATAATGGGAGCAAATATTATATAAATATATGGCTAGCTTGTATATCCGAAGGGATTAGCAGCGCTAAGGCCTCGACCTAAAATAGAACATATTACAGATAGCTAATTCACATTTGGGTCTTAAAATCAACCGAAAACTTATTAAAATTTAAAGATTGTAAGTTTCAGCCCAGAAGCTTTAATTAAATCTCCAAAAAAAGCTAATAAGTAATTCCACTTCAATCTCTTATGCGAGCATATGCTTAGCATAAAATTAACCATTTATTAGCAACAGGCTTTTGTAACAGTTATAGGTAAATAAAGAATAATCATAAAACGATACCCTAATTAATGCTGCAAGCGAGAAGGAGAATGTTGAACCAACTCTAGTTTTAATATTATTGTCAAGAATAAAATTTATATTGTTAAAGAGCTTGCCCGTACAATTTTTCTCTGCTGGGCTGGGTTTACAGTAGCGCCCTATTTCTTCTGACCTTCTAGAGGCGTAGCTTAGCTTAGCGCATCCCTGACTTCCTTCTGGTTTAAACATGCAAAAAAATTATTAAGAATAAAGTATATAATATACTTATCTTTTATTTTAGTATAAAATTAAATTACAAATCAGAATCATAGGGTGTTGAGATAAAAGAAATTTGTCCTTTAAACGGTAATTGTCTAGGCTCAAGGGTAGAGGCAACTCCTGGGTGTTAGTTGCCTCCTGGTTCGATCCAGGGGTTTTTCCCCTATGTTACTTTTTATAATATAAATATTAAAATATGAATAAGTAATTTGAATTATAGATGAATCCAAATTGAAGTTACTTTGGATCGTCTTGTTTTTTAATTATATAAAAAACGAACCGGGTATGGATGGTATGAAATAGGTTGTTCTTTATTGATAGGGATTATAAAAAGCTACCGATCACTATGTGAGCATTGATGTGAAAGGCATTGTTTCTGTCATTATGCAAGGAGATCAAGAGTGCTTTCACAAATTAACAATCCTTTCTTCTTTAATTGTAGGTATTGATATTAATACTTATATGATGTATTCTTTTACAACAAAAAGGTCCCAATAAACTGTATAGATATAATTAAGTTGTAGGTTTGGATGTAACATACATTGACACATTTAGTTTATGCCTTTTAAATTGATGAGAAAACAAGTATTTTCGGTTGCTTTGGCCTTACTGGGCTGCTGGCTAAGATGCTGGCTGGCGAAGCAGCAGAGCATTTTTTTTTCTTGCGTATTCCCCCTGTAGGGGGTTAAAAAACACATAAAGGTTGCAATTAAAATTTCTTGAGACTTTTAAGCTTGAGCTACCTTGCTAGCCTAAAAACTTCTTTTAAATAAAGGGGGCTTTACTCAAAATTTATTTCCCTGTTTATCCTCCCGTTTAAAAGACCTAAAAGTTAACCTATTATCAACAATAGAATAGATAGCCAGGTTGACTAGGTTTTCAAGTTGACCCCCCCTTCACACCCAACAAGGAGATGGATCAGAAGTAAGTTGCCTTTTTTTGTAGATTACAGTAATAACAGAATATAAAATGAGTGTAGGAATAAAGCAAGTTGCAAGAGATAAACTTGCCTTCAGTGTATTTTATTAACTTATTTAATGGGCTTTGTGGGCTAGGCGTTCATTCATGTATTAACATGAATAAAATTGCAAGTAGTAACTATAAAAAATAAAAAATTTAGATATTAAAGATACGCCATTTAGTTGCAAGCCAAGCGTGCGTTGCATATAAGATGAAAATATTGCCTAAATCTCGTGTATTATCCACCTAAATTATTATTGTCCTTCAGGCAAGCCCGAGCTCATAATAAAAATATAATTTTTTTTATGTATGATACTTAAGAAACCAGCTCCTACATTTCCAAGCTTTAGGTAGTTTAAAGGTAAAACTCTAATTCAATACGTTGGTATATAGAGTTGCCAATGGCTCTTCATCTAGGCTTCAACACTGGATAGGATTTAGGTGATCCATATTGATTTTTTATAGGAGACGCAATTTACAGAACTTACTTTCCACACATAGCTTGACTCAGCATTTGAATAAGACAATCAAATATATAGGTATTTTTTATTCATTTAATGACTCTTAAGTTGAAATAAGATAGCTGTTTCTTCTATTGAATGGTGGTATTTGTCCTTTAGCAGCACTCCTCATGTGTAAGTGTTTTTGAACTTATCCCGATTTGTTATCAGGTGTCAATCTTAAGTGGGTTGAACTTTTTGTTTTGAACTATATAATAATAATCTAATTCTTATCCTCTTTTTGGCTTTCTAACGCCGTTAATCTAAGACGTGAATATATCTTATTTATTTAATAGAATAGTCTATAATTATTTTTTACATTTTATTGTATCCGTTAAATGATTATCCTCTTTTAAGCTGTATTACTAAAGTTGGTTGGGTATACATGGGGGTCTATATTTAAGTAGCAAATCATTACACAAATATTTATAATTTATATTTTAAATTAAGTATATTAATATTGTACTTTTAACAGTTTTACCATTGAAACGTTTTAAGGTATTCTGAATATTCATTTAAAATTTGTTATTTACAAATTTGTTTATATAAATACAAAAAAATCAATTAATTAATGGGACAACACTAAAATATAATAGCATATCCCTTGTAAAATATGATATTTGTAAAATAACAGGATCAAATATTATTTTGAAGGTCTATAATGTTAAGTTTCTATATTTTCTAGCTATTGATTGCAAAAGTTTATGGGATTAATATATAAGTACTATATATTAGAAATTCCATGAATTACAACTACAAGGGGGTTTAATATAACTTTTCATTGGGGTGGATTTAAAGTTCTTTGTTTTATTGTGCGCAGTTTTGCTTAATTATTAAATTTTATGAAGTCTGAAACGACTTAGTATAATTATGCAATAATAAGATCCGGGCAACAGAAGTTAGAATGGAAGGGGGAAAGCTCGACATTTTACTATGGGCACTCTAGTCAAAAGTAAGGGGAAGGATGAAATTCTGAAAGTCCCTAGTGCCCATCGAGCCCGGAGCCGTCTATGAGTAAAGCTAAACCTGCCTGTAAACCCATTTACCGAGTACCTCTTACAAGAGGGGTCATATTTATCAGAAATAGAATATGTGCATTGGTATGTTTGGATATGAAGATGTATATTGATCACAGCAACCCAGGTGACAATAAGTACATATAACGTAGAGAGTAGGGACTCTAAGGACGGATTAAGAAAATAAATATGATGGAACACGGGATCCACCTACAGTCTAAAAGTGACCATGGTAACAGAGGGTCCAATAGAACCATCTATGGCAAGGACTCAGGGATTTAAGGGCGTCTGTAGCTAGACCAGATCGCTGGAACTCCCCCAGTACAAGTTATCCTCAAAACGACGGTTTGGTAAACTACGAAGACTTATGAACTTTGTAAGAAATAACAAACGTTTTTGTTATGAAAGATAAATTATACACGATTATTAAATATGATAAAGAAATTATTATTACGAAAGCTGTTATCAAAAAATTCAAAAGTAAGGCCGGCCCAACAATGACTCGGGTATAATACCCTACTACTTTTGGAAGGGATTTGGTGCGAAAAAGTATAGTGAATTATTATCAATAGGCTTGAAAGATGTACTGTCCAATTCCACCCCGTGAAGAAGATATATATACCAAAAGCTCAAACGAGAGGAAAACGACCATTGACTTATAGCCCCTCCTAGAGAACAAACCTAGTACAGAGAAATGTAAAGAATATATTAGAAGCTAGTATGAACCTAACCTTTCAACGCAAAGCCAAGTCATGGGTTAAGAACCTAACAGAAGCTGCCACACCCGCATTAAAAATGGTTAGACAAAATTTCCGTTATGGCCAAAATGAAATTAAGAATGGAGGCATTACTAAATAGTTTTGACGCAGAGATCATAACAGAACTGTATCTGGATGTCTTGAACGAAAACATTAAAGACCCAAGATTTTTGGGATTGAATTCGTAAAGCTTGAAGCGTGTTAAATGGAATTCATAACTTACTCTCAACTCCGGTAGCCAGGATAAACCCTCAAGGTTCAATAATTAAGCCCATATTTAAGGAATATTCTTCCTCGATAAGTCCGACGTTTTCATCGGCTGAACTAAAGAAGAATTTTGAAACGTGGGAATTCAAAAGCCTACTAATCTAACCCAATCTATATCGGGATTGTCCCGTAAAAAAGGAAAGGAGGCAAAACTCTGAGGCGGAACAATTAAATTTTACGATCAAAGGCTTTTGTACCGACCTATCCCGTTAGCTAGTATCGACCTAAATTAAGAAGGATGGGAATACATAGATATGCGAGATGAACGTGGAATTCATACGTGTTAGGAGGAATCAAAGAGACTGTGTAACTTATGTCATAAGAATTTAAGGTGTGTTCTTTGAAGGACGGAGTCTAGGGTTGAGCTTTGCGAACAGCTAAAATCCAAACTAACCAACGCTGACACAACACACGCCATTCCCCTATGGGTTAGAGCAAAAGAGTCATTCATAGACTTACTCTAGAAAGAGAAAAGTTTTGAGGCAGAATACTTAAATAAAAAATATGAGACCTTCTAGCCCCCGAAAGACCAATGGATCTCAAAAAAATTTGTTAAGCAATGGGTTTACGTAAAAAAAGGTAGGACCAACCAATTTTATCTGAAAATGCAAGACAAAGATGCTATAATCTCTATACATTCAATCTTATAGAGGTATTAATACAATACTATCGTTTCGCAGATAATTTAAGGCCTATCAGGCAAAAAAGTTAAACACTAAATATACTAGAAAGATCGTTGTGCAACCACTTCTAAGCAGCCATAATTAAAGCTGGAAATCAGCGAAATATTTGCAAAACTTAAATGGTAAAATCTTGAAAGTGCAAGATAGCCATGAGGGTTTCGTAAAATAGTACTAGGGAAGAACACTGCGTCTTTCAATATAAAAAGAGGATGATTATTATATTTATAAACATTCAATGCCCGAAGTATATCCAAAGCTTCTTTGGAGGGTAATACTTTTTGTTCTATGTTGAACTCGACTACAGAGTGGGAGATGCATCACGTTCCGTTATGATGAAGGACGCTATCCACAAGCCTAAGGAAGTAGATAAAAATTATGGGGCTCGAAAGGAATTCGTAGCCAAATACCATATGGTAGAGAGTGCCACTGGAAACATCGTAGTTATAACATCTCACAAACGAAAAAAAAAAATCTAAGGCCTAATTGGAGAAGCGCTGTATGTATTGGGAAAACCATAGTACGGTTCAGGGAGGGGGGGGAGTGCATTTCGTAGTAGGAGTACTTTTCTCAGTTCCCATTTATCTAGGGACAGGTTTATTAATTATGCCATTCAGGAATACTGAGCTAGGAATGAATTTATATATTATAACTAGTATAAGTGATATAAGCATATACAGATTTATGAGGATAAACTTCTAAAATAAATATCTGCTTATAGTTATATTTACTTAGGATTTTTATTAAAGTAAGTCCAAGAACATTTTATTTTTGGATTTCTCCTAAAAATAGATTGGGAATCCTTTTACAAAAACGTGGGGAGTAAATTATCAAATTTCGGGAAAACCCCTAGGATTCTGGTATTAGCCATATATGAAATATATGAACGTGGCTGGAACCTAATAAACTCAGGTAAATAGTTATAACAGAAGATGAGTATTAAAAACGAAATGGGGCAATTCGCGATCCTAATCAGTAATACAATTGACCAGAAGAGTATTTATTGTAAGAGCAACGAGTAAATGGTATGTGTGGTGGTATTAATTTTACGCGCGTTTAAGAATACTCTAAACTGGGCTGTACGAAGAAAGTTAACAATTTGAAATCCCGTCTACCAAATTATTCAAAGACAACCTTTATTCTACTGTGTATACCTTAGACTAATAGCAAACTAACCTTATCAGACCCGCTGATTTATAATCCGGGATCCCTGAAATGCAGAAGGAATGCTTTCTTTGTTTAATTCGAAATCACCAAAAAACCTGTGGTTTACAATTTCCCGAGTTAATTTTTCGAAATTAATCTTTCATGCTAGAGAACCCTAGATATTGTAAACTTATTAAAGCCAAGTTTGGCGCAGAAGAAGGGTAAGAAAAAAATGGTTGTTGGATTACAAATAGGTTTCTTTTAGCACAAATTATAAACAACAAGTAATACTCATTTTTGATAAATATCCTCCTAAAAAACTCAGAAAATTCTGACTTATTTAATTATTTAAAAAGGAGTCGATATGAAATGAACGAGGGGAGCTTTAAGAGCGTGAAGGCTTCAAAAAAATTAATTAAATTAAACTCTTAAATAAAGAGATAACTTCCTTACTCATTTAAAGCTTGTTTTCCTGATACTGTTGCTTAAGGCAAGACCATTATTACCATCTTAGTTTTCAAAATTTAGACCCTCAAATTGGGTAGCTGGTTTACAAAGGGTGATGGGTGTTTTTAAATTAAGTAACTAGAGAATCTAATTACATATAACAGGAGTCGTGTTAGTATTACTTGTTTTGTAGTAGACTAAAACATATTGAATGAATACTATTGAAAAACCTTATTAGTAGATTTCTTTCGGAAGTGGTCAAACTTATTCCTATAAGGAATATACTGGAGTCAAGGATGTCCAAATCATTCAAAAATAATTATGAAAAGAATTTTAGCTTTTTCAATAAACTACCCTGTTTCTTGGTTGTTAACTCTAAGGATTTCTGAAGATTGAAAGCTAAAGTAGCAAAAAATGAGTACAAAACAAAAAATCATTGAATTAAGAACCAAGGTTTTAGTTCAGATCGTCAAAATTAAGAAACCAGGAATGATAACAGGTAGAATTCAAAATAACTACTTTCTTGAGAAGAATGCATGATATATAAGTTTGCTATTTTCTTTAATTTGGGACGATTAAATTTATACGAACATCATATGGACGTTAGATGCTATAGCCTCACCTATGTTTAAGACATTTGAGCTTTAATAGCAAAATTTCTAATAATTTATTTGTGTTTGTGCAATAGTTTATTTATACAGGGTCCATGGGGTCTATAATCAATGAATGATTTGAAACTTTCCATATTATTAACTGAATACCTTTATTCCTCCCTTAATAATGAACGGGTAGTAGTTTAACTCAATTTAGAGTAAGAAGTGTTTAATTTGCTTATAGTACAAATAGTCATGTAGGTGTTATACTATTAGCTCTTAGGTTATTAGTATTGGTCCAACTCAAGGCCATTTAATTTGTATTTTAACACAAAATATTCATTAAAGTAAATCTTAATGCATTTTCATACTAGATGCATAGTTTCCTCGTATATTGCTTATTACTGGTAAAAAATAAAAGAACATGTAGAATTAAAGATAAACCTAATTCCTCTATACAATAGTAAATCATTTAAAGGTTTTTTTTATATTAATCCCTAGTTTTAGCTGTTTAAGTTAGCTTTATTAACTAATTTTTTCGTTTGGTAGTTACCACCTTTAATATGGATCTCTTTGGTAAACAATGGTAATTAAGTGCACGTTTTACTATTAGGTTTGTTATATTCCTTAATTCTTTAACCGTATATTAACTTAGTGTTATAGATGCGTTGTACTATTAAAAGGTATCAGTAAAAGAATCTGTTTTTTTCCAGCCTTACCGACTAAAAATTAAATACATTTTATTAGTAATTAGTATTACAAAGGCGCTGACAATAGAGGTTAATGTTAGCCTCGGCATTAGAAAATTAACAAATTTGCATGGCCCACCGGTCACTGCTAAAAGAATTTAAAGTTATAAACATCAAAATATAGCCTATATTAAGTCCCCTGTCTTTTGTAATATCCTCGTAATAACATTACTAATCGTTTTATTTTTCTTATTTAATAAAAGACATGGAACTAGCCATGTGGTAGCCTATGATTGGTACAAATTCTTTTAATGGTTTAATGAGCTAGTAAGTCTTTTTAAATTTTACTGTGCTTGTCAAATTAACAATATTATTTTTGGTCCTTAATTTGTATATTATGCACCACATAAACCCCTCTACCAAGAGAAATACCTATATTCGAGTGTGGGATTTCATAGGTTTTCTAGGTCTCAAATATAAACTCATTTGGGTAAAATCGTTTATTTGCTTTAGTTATATCTTTATTAGATTCTGACAAGTCTGGTACTTATCCTTTTGGTCTTAGTGCTTGAAATGGGATATATGGTTAATAATACAGTACTTATATTTTTAGGTGATTATTACTGCAGGATTTGTATTTTGAATTAGGTTGAAAAATGCATTAAAAATAATAGCTAGACAAATTTTTTAATTTATAGTTATATAAAAACATATAAATTTTGTAAATATCTATACGAGGGATAAGGAACTACAGCTTTTCTTCCAACACAAACTATATAAGCATGCCTACAAGCCAACCCTGAGATTATTTCTACCGCCTCAAAGAAAAAATTATGCTAAAAGCTCCAATTTTTTATTAGGCTGAGGCAATGCATTACTTCGTCACCAGCCGGCGTTCATAAATAAAAAATAAGACTGTTTTTTACGGGGGCAAAGTAGGTATGCGACCTCATTTTAAGAGAGACTTCTATTAAAAAATGGGGTCATTTGTTCCCGTGTTACAAATCTTCAAAATAATAGGTGCAGGGTTTGGCAACAGTTGGGTGTTTAGGAGCAGAGGTAGGGAATTAGGACTATGGTATTTTTGGGTGTTAATAATAGGTGTATCTTAGAACCTTCATTAACAAACCAATTATTCTCTGTTACTCATAGTTAGGTTTGGACCTTTCTCAGAAGCCAAACTGCGTTAGATTCCTTTAAAGAGTGTCATTAATTACTTTAACTATACGTGCTTCATATTTTGTTTGGTTATAAAGTAAAACCTGGTTATAAGCGTTGATATGTGTAAAAGGAGGAGGGGTAGGTATGTTATACTAGAAAACCAATTTATTGCTAATTTAGAAATTCTATAGTTTTTAACCACCTTTTGACCAAAATTATTAAATACATTTATATACTTAGGCGGCCTGGCGCTTGGAGGTTAGATTTTCAAAGATAGCGCTACTCCACAAATGGGAAGGTTTAGTTGGTTAACTGGATATCATCATGTATTATTTTAGGTGTTAATCTTATTCTAGGTGAGGAGATGAATACTCTATTCTTAATAAAAAACTCGACGATGCACCCTATTATCAAACAGTATTTAAACCATGGTAGGAAAAGGGTGCCATATTCAAGAATGTATTAAGATTTTGTGTCACCTTGGTAAATTCTCTAGTGTTTTTATGCGGTATTTAATGTACTCGGTCAGTTAATACACCCTTGTTAATTAAAAAATAACCCAGCCGTAAAAGGTATCTAGATGCTTTGGGACGCTTAAAAGGGATATCTAAAAAAGGAAGATAAAATAACTCAAGGGATTAATATATGGTTAACTAATAAATTAACAAATTGATATTTATGAAGTCAGTCGTAAACCCTATCCTACAAGATTCATAAAAATTAATTTTATTCTTAGTTATTTTCAAAAACTAGAGTTAGTTTATAATTTCAAGAGCATTAATAATATGAGGTATTCTAATTTTTTCTGTTCAATATAAGAAGTACTGTAATTTCCGTTGCCTTATCTAGAGACCAACAATTACTTGATAAATTTAAACCTGAAATAACCATAGTTAAAAGTACTGGAATCGTCCCTTGTTTCATAAACACGCCGAAACAAAACTAAAGTGAAGATTCGTAAGTCTTTAAAAAAGGAATATATGTAAAGGGAAAAAAAATCAGCTTTAATTTCCGGTCGTACTGCCGCGTAGAACTAAGAAATTTAATACAGTTAGATAAAGTTAAAAGGATAACACCCCTTTTATTTGGAAAAACTCATAATGAAATCAACTATTGAGTTACATTGAGACAAAAAAGCTTAGGGTTAGAAACTCATTCCTGAAGAAACTAAGTTAAAAATGGTTGCAGATCAGAGGTATCCTATATACAATTATGGAAAAGAGTGTTCATCGAAAGGATTTAAATGTGATAGGTAGTTTTGTTTCAGCTAAGAAGAGCTGGTAAAATTTTTAGATATAGGTGTCGAAGGTATGATCTATAAATATAAACACCTTTCAAGGAAATCTTCCATGGAGAATATAAAATTTTCAGGTCCAAAAATCTTAGCTTAAAACAAAATAACTCATGAATTAAAATGTCACTATATGCTGGAAACTCTAAAGCCTTAAGTACTTTAATAGTGAAATCTTAAATTGGAATGTAACAAATGGACAATCAGCCAGGGAAATATAAAATTCCCTAGAACTAGCACCGTGACAAAAGCCTTTATTATAAGGGTTAATATAAGTTCCATTATGTAGGAAACCCTTACATGAATTTAAGACTTTTAATCGAGTTATTTTGAACTATAACAACTGCAGTTATATAAATACTTAATTAGCCCTTTCCATCTTTAAAGATATC
>JACYFI010001026.1:0-10459 GCA_020975735.1 Ophiocordyceps xuefengensis | reverse complement strand
CTAACGGTTGGAAGCTTTAATGTTCTATCTAAATAGTGAAAGATAATAATTTATAGTTATATCTAGACTACCAAAAACCTTTGATATTAAATATACAAATCAGCAGAAAAAACTATAAAGGATTCTCCAGGAAACTAATACGTGTCAATCATTTTAATTCGCCTTTTTCTTACTATTTTTTGCCATTTTTTTTATTATAATAAACATAATAAAATTACATAACTTAACCAGCTGAAGCCTGAACGATACAGCAAAGAAAATAAATGCCCTCGCGTGATCCACGCGGAACAAACGGTATTTATTAATTCAAATACATAAGGATACCACTATTACTATTTTATTCCGTGATTATCGGGACTAATGATAAAAAGGAAATTTTGATTAAGGATAATACCTTCCTCTCTAAAAAATTAAGTATTAAAGCTATTCGCATAAGATGCATAATAAAGATAATAGAATATAAACCCCGTATTCAAAACCCACTTACATATGGGGGTATGTATCAATCATAACAAAATAATTTATTCTACCATATATTAGTTCTAATAAAAGATAAATATGCGATGTTTATTTTGTTAATAAAATTAAATGTCTAATTAGAATTAGTGCGAATGGTTTAAGACAAAAAGCGTTAGTGTATCTATAAACATTAGATTTCCATTAAAAACCTGAATTTATAATATTTAAAGTTAATGATCTGTATCTTTCCCGAGGATTTATATTGACTGCACAAAGTATTATAGTTTTTAATTTTTTTATTTGAAAAATAGAATGTGAATTGGTAAATCTACAAGTTAAGCAGATAATAATTCTTACATCTAAATTATCCCTTTAATGATTAATCCCTATCTGTAAACCATATACACAAACAAGGTCAAAAATCTTCCAAATATTTGATAACTTTTACATTTTTCAATCAGAGGGTTAAGCCATACATGGTTTGTTATTTGATTATTTTATATGGTAAATAGATTTATACTCTGAATATAAGGCTTTAATGATTGTTTAATAAACAAATTTATTTCTATCCGTGTGATGGTAAAAAATTCAAATTTTGATACTATTGCAATATAAAATTTTATGTGCAATTTTTTGTTAAAATGAATTCATACGAATCTCTTTAATGAAACTAGCGTACCTCTTTTTCAAAAATGCGTGATTTCACCTGCGAGCTCTAAATGAAGAGATATGTGTCATAGAGGCGCATTTGGCCATCAAATATTAATATTACTTAAGTTAGTAATTATATTTTTTCGAAAGCTGTGCTATTTATTTTAATAATGCTAAAGCTTCATGTTTATCTTGCTTAGCTTGTCTAAACTTGCCCTTACATAAGTATAGATTACACATATCTTAGATAAAAATTTGCTTGTTATAAATCTTTATCTTGGTTAAGGCGCCAAGCTCTTGCTGGGGACCCTAGGACACCGCATAGGAAAAAAATAATGTTTAACACAAATAATTTTACGGGTTGCGACTTCGGACTCACCCGTGGACAAGGAATTTTTTAAATTTTCATTAATCGTGCTGAGCGCGATTTTTCAATTCCTCGCGAAGACCCTTATGTGAAGGACCCCCCTCCGCCATGCTACGCAGGGAATCAGTAATAAAAAGAATTAAAAATAAATCCTTTATTTTGTTAATCTTAGGTAAGTATTTTTATACCCTTATAAGTAAGTATATAGTGATTAGCTATTTAATTTATTTAATTCTATATCAAATTTGTTTGACTATCGCATTTAATATCTGAATTTAATATTAATCTCATGATTTTTATAAAAAATTAAGGATTAAGAAAAATTCACTTAAAATTTCTTAATTGCGCTTTAAATATCTATTATTTGCTTATTTTATTTATATATTTAACTATAATTGGTTGAATATCTAGTTTTTTTTACCTATAAATATTTAATTATTTAGTGAGATTAGATATAGTAATAAACAGGGTAAAACTAATGAATTAATATAAGAAGGGTTTTTATATAATTAAACGCCCCTAAAAAAACCTGAAAATTACTAAAGATACCATTTTGGAACACAGATTCTTAAGGATAAAAAAAAAAAGCTCAGAGAAATGAAAACAGAAACTTCTAAAATTATAACTTTGATAGCTTCAATAGCTAAATGATTAGATATTGATTGTTTCTTGAGCCTCACGGGGCCACCAAATCTATCTAAGCCTTAAGTAGGAAAATGAAAATCACAATAATAATTCACAATTAGATAAAAAGACAAGATTCATTTTCAAAGATCATTTCGAATAAAATAGACTTTGAAATACAAGCTTCCAAGAATCAGGAAAAAAATTTAAACAAGCCATAAAATAAATAAACAAAAGGAAAAAAAAAAATTTTTTCCTGACTTGAATCTAAACTAATCTTAAAAAGAATTATATAGAAGTCAACTAAAAAAAGTCTTATATTTAATCTTAATCAATAAATAGAATAACTTAAATAAACAGCCTTAAGACTCTAAAAATAAGTAAGGTTAGTCCCTTAACTTGAGAAAATTGGATAGGGAAACGCGTGGAGTAGAAAAAATACGGGGGCTACCTTCTGGTTGCCTTATGCACAAAAAAAATATAATTTTATTGTTTCATTAAGAGCTACACCCTATAAGTGTATCCTCTATTATCTTAAAAGTTTTATTGGTAAATCTATTAGGGAAAGCAGTTAGGGTAATCGGCCCGGCCTATCTGGTGAAGTAGAAAGTTTATACGTTATTCAAGACAAAATTAGATCTTAGATCGGTGGGATCGCCCTAGTTGGCAGGCTATCTTATTTTAAAGATTTGGACGAATGAAGTAGAAAGTATAGTTTGAAAAAGGGTACCGGGACCCGTAAAAGGGTACTGAAACGGTCCTATATCCGTGGGTTTGAAAAAAAGATAGAAAGTGGTTTGCTAATATTTCTATTCTTCCAGATGAATACCTTTACTATTTTGTTTCTCCTTTAAGGTCTACAAATACCGTTAAGATATCATATTCAAATAGAGAGGTTGAGATGGCTTGTCTAGAGGTTAAAATCTAAATACTTTGTTATGCTAAACTAATGCTTTATAATCAAAGGTTTAATAAATAACTTAATTCTGGCCTGGTGGGTAGGGTGTATACAACATTATGCTACTGATAAAAAGTAATATAAATCTTAGGAACAATTATATATAAAAACCCTGGAAATTATAATAAAATTTTAATTCTATAATACGTAGAAATAAGCAAAAAAAGCATTAAACAACCCAGATAGCAATTTTACGGAGTGTTTGGTTATCCGCTCCTTACATTAGCACACATACCCAGGGGGAGGTATACACGAAATTTGTAGTAGAAAACTTATAGAAGCCTGCAGACCAATATTCCCTCATAGCACCCTTTAGGGTTGTTCATTGTGTTTGACCTAGTAGCATAGGATTTAGGCAACTCAATATAGTTAATTTTGATACATAATAATTTAAAAGCTTAGATTAAATAACTTGCCATTTCCCCTAACTTTTAAGTATGGAGACCTTATTTAGACAAGATTCAGGGTGCATATTACTGAAGATTCCTCAAAATGTAGGTCTAAATTTGATCTATATCTTAGCTAGGACACCAATTTTGATTTGTATTTATATGTGTAAATGCTTTACATTTTCCCTCAACACTGTTTTAGTCGTCACAGATAGGCCTTTATTTCATGTGAATGAAATTTATCAACACCTTATACGCGCTAAAACCGTATTTAAATTAGGCAGTATAATATAGCAATTTACAGGAAAACCTACAATAAATATTGGGCACAAATCTCATATTTTTTTACGAGATTCCTCCAGAGACATACGTCTTATACTTAAAAGTTAAAGAAAATAGTCTAAGTACATATTGATATGTAAATTCATCTTGTTCTATTTATCAACCCTTAATCCATTTAGCTATCAAATATAAAATTATGCCGTTTAGTTTGAGGTGCCTCAAAAGAGTGAAAGGTGCGCACGCAAAAATATTCCTAAGCAAATCTGCCTTTCACCCATTTGACTACAAAACTAAATGCTATGGACTCCGGACAAAGTCCAAATAATGAATGACGATGTTGTTGAGATTATTTTCTATGGCTTTGTAACGGCATAGCCTAGAAAAATCATGCAAAAAAAACAGTAATAATTAATATTTAATTACTGTGAAACTTGAAACCCAATTCTATTGTTCGGACAAATTGGAACTTAGTTTAATTTGAAAAGCATCTCTATTTTACAATCTTTTCAAGAATAAGCTATTATGAGACGGGAAGCCTGACTATAATAATAGAAGGGTGCGGGTATTTATCTTTAAAGTAATAGGTAAGGTTAATAGGTAGGTAACGTGCATATTGATCTTTAGGCTCTAGCCACTTAATACTTTCCTTTTTGTATTAGCCGATAATATTATATATCTAATTCTATTTGACAGTTGGCGGCGCAACCATCCATTTTTCTTGTTAGACCAGAAAACTCATTTTTTATATGGGTTATTGGTAATAGAGTAACCACCAATATAAAAGCAAAAGAATATTTATCTGAAATAACACAATATTTACTATATAACCTGTTATAAATATTTAAAACCCTGGCGCAGGAATCTATATGGCGATTTAAAGAGCTCAAAAGGTCTAAAAAGACTGATATCTGAAATTCCCGTAAAATAACCTTTTTCTGTAAATACTAAAGAAATAAGACTTAGTAAACTTTGTTATTTTTTATTTCTTATAGCTATGACAATAAACCTGGCGTAAGCAAGAATAAAAAAATTTTTTCGCACAAAGTCCCTTGCTAATTAAGGGAAAAAATAAATCTAAAGAAAACCTTAGGCCATTTTGAAATCCAATTGTTTATAAAGGAAAAATCTCAGGGAATATTCATTGCAATATGAATAAAGATATAAAAGGTTTGAATAACCTATGTACAGTAAAACTAAGTTTGGATAAAGCTCAGCTAAATTAAGAAAAAGGTTTTATGATTACAATAGGAATCTGGGCAGGTTTTTTAAGAAGTCGCTAAGGAGGTGCTAGATCTATTTAAAAAAAGATTTCATTTAGACGCTACAACTAATTTAAAAAATGTATAGAATACAGATTATAACTATATAAGATAAAATACTTTTTTAATTATCTGAATTGAAAAAGAAAGGGGTTACCTACCCTTTATCATATCTCTGTCAGTGCAACATGCTACAGGATCGGCTTATTTAGAAAAAGATAATAAAAGCTACCATGGATATGCCCTAGAACGAATAGGTGACGTACTTGATGCATTTTCAGGTGAAATTTAAATTAGTCAGTGTAGGATTCTATTGTAAGTGTAGTGGCTCGCTTGATTAGTCTTACTACATTGTTTACAAACAATTAGGGAGGTAAGTAGCTCAGTTAGAAATCCCGTTGATTAATACCAGGTTATCTATACAGATATACTGACAAGCTAACTTAAACAGAAAAGTGGTTTCGGTAGTTTAGAATGAGGATGTAGAACAAGCCGCCCCTAAAACCCTCAGCGCATTTGTAAAAAGTTTACTTACAAAGTAAAATAATATAGACCTTTAGCTTTGAATAAATCGTCCTGTTCTTGGAACAAAAAAATACGCAAGTTAGAAGCTTTACTTAAAGTTGATAATTTATAATCTGTCTGATAATGAATAGCAGGTTAGACAATCCTGCTTTGAGTTTAGGAATAAATGATCATTTGTTAGGGTCCTCATTTAGCTCAGATGCAGATTATACTTTCTAATTATTCGATCTTAGATCGATTCTGAACAGAGGCTAGCGCCCCTTGTTGCTTAGTTAGTCAAAAGCTAGGATACGCTTTTGCTGTAGCGCCAGCTTTCGCGTTAGTCCAGGTATTGTTATTTGCGAAGCAAGGTCCTGCGCTCGACTTTATATTAATTAAATAGCTATTTATTTTTTATAAATATTTATTGGCTTAATTTTTTGCGGGGTTGCAGCATTACCCTATTCACCAGAAGTATGCCTACACTTGCCCGGCTAAATATCTAAGTTTTTATGTCTAAACCTAAGTATTAAATATACTACACATTGTATTTTAATACTGTGTTTTAGGCTACCTATTTGTTAGCAATAGAAAATGCAAGAGCTGTATTTTTTATTTTGATGGGAGCCCTCACCACCTGCAAGTGCGCCCTCCTATATTTATTTTTAAATTGGCGATGTATTATTAACTGTTAATTATAAAAATTACGTGCTCCCACACCCACACAAAATGGAGATTTTACCTTACCCAACTATTTTCAGTTTTTGAAAATTTAGTGTTATAGTGCCACGCTATTACTGGTAGTAGCATATGTGTAACTGTAGCTGAAGAAAAAACTAGGCCTAGTATCAAGAAGGATTATAGCGTCTAATGCTGTCAGGGTCCAAAAATAATAGATTTTTTAATATTTTTATAAGCTCAGTTTAATAAAGCTGTTTAAGCTTTTATAAAAGCCCCCTTTGTTAGAAGCTTTCTCTTTTAAGTCAAATGTAATAAATGTATTAGATTTTTTCATTTTTAAACCTGCTCTATAATTACCATATTTTAAGGGTTAAAGGGGGGAGGTAAAATTGTGGTATATATTTATCGTTCTTTATAAGAAATATCACTAATATGTTTTTGTGACGTGATCGCGAAGCAAGAAATGAAAGTGTGAGCTAAAAGATTTTCCTAGGCCCCTTCGGGTCAAGACCTCGAGAATTTAAAAAGCATCTTAATTTAATGTATTAACGATTAAATTCATGCCGTTTAGATTTTTTTTGTACAAAACAGAAAAGTAGGAAAACCTATCGGTTGGGATATAGAATTTCGAAATTTTCTGGTGTAGAATCTGGCAATGTAATCAGCAGAAAGGAAGATAATAAAATTCTACGACTTTTGCAGGCAAAAATACTTACCCTTGTTTCAAATACTATAATTAAAATAGTAATCTAAATGATATTCAAATTTTATGGATATTTATAGTGAAATTACTTAACTAGACACTAAGAATCAAATTTTCGTTACGTGCCTTCTAAAGGTACATAATATTTATCTCGCGATATTGTTTAATCGGATCACAAAGAACTTAGTTGTATGACAATGCAAGTAGTATTAATAGTTATCTATTACTTAGTGTAGCAGGAAACTTAAATGCTTATTTAAATAGATAGAGCTGCGATCCACCTTAAAAAAATTACTTCGAATTTTAACTAATAAGGATAAGAATTCTATGAACTTAGAAAAACTGGTTAACGTATGCTTAGCGGTTGAATTAGAATCGTACGAATAGCTAAAAAGGGTATGAATACATATAAAATATAAATGATGGGAACTATAGGTAAAATGACTAATGCAAATCTAAAAGGTAGCAATAGCTAAAATTCTTAAATAAACACAGAATTACAACTAATCAACCTAGAATAAATGAGATTAAAGGATGGTTTCAGGGGGTAATTTTATTATTTAGTTAAGCATTAGACTTAGAATAGAAAAAATTAAAGGAAATATATCATTACAGAAAATTAATAATTGTAAGATGAAATTATAAATGCATTCAACTTGTACCTCACAGATTCATTACTAGATAGACAATACGCAAAAAGTTGCTTAACTATTTTAATGTAGGATTACATGAATCTAATTACAATACTTGGGTAGTTGAGCCTCAGCTAATTATAGAAGTGAAAATTAGTAAATTATATTAATGCCCATGAATTAAACCAACGTAGGTTGCGCTGCCCATAAAAGAAACATTATTTTGAATACAAGCCGGCGAAGGCACAGCAGTAATAAAATCTTTTAATAGAAAAGTTAATTATTACAATAATATTACTAACTAATTTAAATAAACCCATTATGCCTTATATAAAGAAGCACCATAAAAGAATTGTAAATAATGACTAAAAAACTAATATAAAATATTTTAGGGGCAGGGCATGTTACCGTATGAAAGAAAGAAGTATAAGGATTAGATACTTTTTCAGACGCTACTTAAAAAAGTCTTTAAATTAAGAAGGTGTAAGAGTTCTTATTCGTCGTTAGGCGAAATGAACTTTGTGCCCAACAATCAATCAAATATGCGGAGACCCTCTTTAAGCTATATGTACTAAATGTATCAGGTAAACTAATACCATGGCTCAGGTAATGGACTCGAAGGGGTACAATCAACTCAAAAATTAGAATGCACGAAAGGAAATAGCAATCCGCAGCCCAAGTACCTGAGTTAGTATTGCGAGTTCATCCGATAAATGGCTGATGGGTGTTAATAGAGGCGTAGAGCCTTCGCTTAGCACCCCTTTGTTTTTAATGCTTAAGATATAATTTCAGACCCTAACTTGAAATACAGGGTAAACTATTTTTATACCTGTTAAAGGGATAGTTGGTAATTTAATTTTATTACACTTAATAGGGGAGAAAGTCCCAGACTTTTCGCCTGTGTTAATGTCGCGCGAGGGTAATAGCTCCACATAAATGGGATAAAAAAAGGAAGATTTCGTTATTTACGGTTTATTTGCAGGATTCGCCAGATGCTTTAAAAAATTAATTATTGAAAGAGGTACGTTGACCGTACACAAAGCTGATTTAACTTTTAGTTTTTGTTAGGTCCAGTGTACATTAATAATTCGCTTTGTACTAGGTTACGCCTGTATGCCATATTGGGGGCTGGATTAGTCTTGTGGTGTACAGGATTAGGTATACTATTTTGCTACTGTTTAATCTTTAGCTACCGTGGTATATTTTAGGGGATTACAGTCGCAATAGAAATTACTCGGCTGTGCTTAAGGGTCTTTAAGAAGTCACAGCCCAAAGTAATTGAGCCATGAATTAGGATTTCTCTTAAGTTATTTATTAATTCATCAATATTGATAAACAATATAGGTCTAAATTTAAATACATAAACGTACAGTTTCAAAAAAGGTATGATAGCTTTATCTTATTTGGTTAATACTAATAATATGTTCTTTACTTGGTTCTGTACAAAACTACTATAGAAGCTCCCCCGATTTACGGCTGCGAGCCAATTTAGTTTGGTCTCATAAAGAGATACAAATATGCTGAAATTGTCTTTATTAAGAAATCTCAGCAGGGGAAGTAGACTTTAAAAGTTAGGAATCTTCATGAGACTACCTAGGGGATCATTTAATTTGTACTTATTTAAACTAAAGGATATAGGTCAGACTTATATGAGAGTATTAAGATATAAATACGAATCTAATATTTCTACTTTACAAGCCTATTTCTCTAATATAACGAGCGGGAGGCTCTAGATTAATAAATATTTTGTCTTCGGCGCATACTACTAATTGTTTCTTTTCTGCGTGGCTGCCGAAATAGCCGCAAAAAAAAATACAGCTAAAAAAACACCTTTACTTTAGAGTTTTAAATTTCATTTAAATAGCAGCCATTGGAGCCTTTAAAAATACCCGGAGTTAAGTCTATTGCCATTGTTAATAGTTAAGACAAATTTATATTGAATTGATAAGGTTTCATAATAAATAATATTAAAGGCCCAAAAGAGCTATTTATTTTAAATACTCTAAAGGTAAACAATACATAGGCTAGTGGCCAAAAACGATTTTTATTTAATGAAACAGTTAAATGGATAATTTAATTAAAATTTATTGCTATTTTTGTTTTTCCCTCTTCAGCATAGCTCTCTGCTAGGGAAAAATCAGCACAATTAGTGTATAATGTAGCTAAGCATTTAGGAATATCTAACGGTTTAGTGTAGCGAGGCGCAAGCCTCTTAAATAATAATTTAATGTTATAAAAATATAACAGATTTAAACCTACTAAGTAATATATTTCTATTTTTTCTATTTTTTTATCAGCATATGTGATTAAATAACTCCTCTTTTATAACCGGTTAAAATGTGTAAAGAGAGTTTTACTTTTAACCTGCTCCGGAAGTATCATGTATTATCCTTGTAGGCATTTATTAACATCCCCTCTAAACCCTTGTCCTAACTAATATAAACCTCGAATGATTTTAAAGTTAGATTTTTCGACAAAAGCCTTCTATAAAATTAACACCCAAGGGGTACTATTAAAAGTGAAAGGAAGGTATTTTATTTATTGATACAATATGTGAACATAAACAGTATATTGACATACGAAAGGACTTTTTATATAAGACTTAATGATGCACTTTAAAATATAAAAATAATTTCTAATCTGCTAGCCACCACGCATCGGCACCCCCATAACAGCTTTTATAAAGGATGGTTTAGATAAGTTTAAGTTATTAACAAAGTATTTTTATTAAGCCATTACCAGAGGAAAAAGATCAAGCGCAACAAATATTTGGACGAGCTAAGAACGTAGTTTATAATCCTAAATGAATCTAGATACTTTTTAATAATTTTAGTGCTAATTAGCTCAAAAATATTAAGGTATAAAAATAACTATGAATGACTAAATAAGAGATTTAGTAAAACCGCAGGTAAGTTAATCTACTTATTATAAAGGCGCCTGATTTGACGCC
>JACYFI010001053.1:0-11605 GCA_020975735.1 Ophiocordyceps xuefengensis | reverse complement strand
TATTAAATTTGTCTATATCTTTACAGATTCTTAAACTTAAGGCATAGAACTGGGCTAATTCCACCAATATTTCTGGAACATGACCCATAAATATCTCCTTCTTATTTTAATAAAAAACTAAAACTTGACATTTAGTATCCTACCAGGATTGCATCACCATTTTATACCCGAATGAAAGGGCAAGACGCAAAGGACATGTATGACATCACCCTCTGATGTTCAAACAAATCTAAATATGGTGTTAACTCAGGTACTAGTAACTCATGTTTATCTACTTTCTAACATTCTAATCTCCTCTTGTTTCTAATTTTAGAATCTGAGTACTAAATATGAATCAAATTCATAATTCCTTCATTGAATCTATTTAAAAATTCGGTACTTGGTCAACTTCAATATCATGGTGTGCAGACTTCTGGCTTGAAAAACTGTCATTGAAGGCTATACTTTATTTCATCCCTTTACGATTTAATAATTTGAAAGATGGATAGGCTTAATAGTATTAATTATAACTAGCAGGGTGTTATAGTGTCACATTAGCTCGATAGGGGTCCTATAAAAATTCATGTAAGGTTTTCCTAACATAATCTTGACTATAATTTATACCCTTTAACATAAGTTTCACGGTTTGTAGTGTCTAGGGAAATTTTATCTTTCCCGCTGATTTTGTCCATTGTTAGCATCATTAAGATTATATTTTAAATACTTAACGGCTTTAGAAGTTTCCAGCAGATGAAGAGAATTTATTCATTAGTTATTGTAAGCTAACGATTTGACTGAAAAAATTTATGTTCTCTATGAAATGTTCCCCCTGCAGTTTTTATATTCTTATAATGTACCTCCACTTATATCTAAGAAATAATTTACCCAGCTCTCTAGCCTCGAATAACTTAAACTACTATCAATTTTAAAACCTTAGACATGAAACACTCTTCATATTGATATATGGGTTACCTTACTGCACTATTTTTAACTCTACTATTCTTCAGACTGAAATTCTACCGTAAACTTTTTTGTCATCCATTTAACTCAATAGGCTTGATTCATTATGAGTTTTTGCCAAAAAAAAAGGGTTTTATCCCCGTTTACTTTTCTTAACGTATTAATATTCTTTTAACGTTTCTTCTGAGTCAAGGTACATAACCGAATAAAAGCTTGAAATTTTTTTCCTTTCATACATCCTTTTTAAAAGCTAGCTAATTTTTCCTGTTGGGTTTGTCGGAAGTGTTTTATGGATCAAGGGAACTGCCCAGGCTAACACATATTTGGTATGTATATATTTCAGGATTTAATTATCAAGTATTTGATCTCTATGAAAGCAAGAGTCAAGTTAAATTTTCCAGTATTCTAAAATATTTTTCGAAACGGCCAAAAGACTTAGAAGTACCATATTTGAATCTAATGCTGCTTGGAATTATTAAACCTCATCTCTAGTTTTTTAATAACGTAAGAATTAAATATTTTTGCAAATCTTTGTAGATAGGTCTTTTAGACTTACTAAGAATATTCATTGTTAAATTTATTCAGTTAAAGATATAATATCTCCTGATTAGTTTTAACTTCATCTTTTAAGATATCCCTTTCTAGCGTCCCAAAACATCTAACTAACACTTTTACGGGGCTGGGGTTTTATTTTATTAAACTAGGGTATTTAACCTGAACAAGTTTTACTATAAATGACGTATAAAGTCCAAAGAATTTAACATTGTGTCACCAGATCCTCACACACTTTTGAATAGGCAGCTTTTTCTACCATGGTTTAAAGATTACTTGTGTGATATTAGGTGCATTCCTCGAAGTTTTTTTATTATAAAAATAAGAGTGATTCTTCTACCACTAATAAGATTAATCACTAAATTTATACATGATTTTTATGTTAATCCTAACGTAAACCTCTCATTTGTGGAATAGCGCTACTTGGATAATATAAACCTCAAGCGCTAGCGCCGTCCCTAAGTATATAAATGGTATTTTAAATAATTTTCCAATAGTTTGGTAAAAACTACTAGAATTCTAAATTAAATATAATTGGATTTTTTAAAAGTAAAACATTACCGTAACCCCCTCCCTCCTTATAACACAATTCAGCCGTTATTAAACGTTTTACTTATATACCGACAAATTAGCAGTACTGTAATTATAATAAGACATCATTAAAGCGAATAACGTAGGGTTGCTTCTGAGAAAAGCAAACCTAATAATTGGTTTAAGAGGAAAATTTGGTTTTTTAATGTAAAGGGTTTCTAGTACACCATTATTAAAACACCCAAATAGCCTCTCCTATTCCTAACTCCTGGGCTCCGTATACCACCAACTCTTGCCAACAACTGCACCTATTATTTTTGAAAATTTAACACGGAAAATGCCTTTTGTATACTAATCTCCTTCTAACATTGAAGTAACTCTAACCTACTTTTGCCCCACCTAAGAGTCCTTAATTTTTTTTATGAAGGCGGATGGTGGACGAAGAGTATTGCATGCCACCCGCATCTATTAAAAGTTTGGAGTTTGAAGCTATTTTTCTTGAAGCGTGAAACAATAATGTGGCCTCGTAGGATGCTTGATTTATTTTGTGTGGAAGAAAAAAGCATTGTTAGTTTACTTATCTGTGTCGAAAGATGATTTACAATTTATTCTGGATTTATAAAATAATTAAAAAGATTGTCTGCACCTAATCTAGTTTAATGTCATTTGGTACCTTATTCATAATCAATATTCCCCTGCCATGGAATAATACCTATAAAATATAAGTAACTATTTAGTTAAACATATATTCCCCATTTTCTCAAAGTCCCACTTGAAGACCAAAAGGGATACAATTACCAGAATTCTCCCTACAATCTAAAAAGATATACCTAACACAAAATAAAGAATTTTACACCGAATTGAGTCTTATTTTTGGCCTAAATAAATCTCTGAATCCACCCAGATATTAGAGTATTTTCCTCCTTGGTAAGGGGTTATTGTCAGGGTGCTAAACATAAAATTAAGAGCTAAAAATAAATTATTAGTTTATATTGACACAACACAGAAAAAATAAATAGGTCATACTTACGTCATTAACACGAATTAAAAAGAATTTGTACCAATATGGTACCCACATTTGCTTAGCCATTCTTTAATTAATTTAAATACAAATAAAGGAGTTTGAAATGTTTTTACAGGATATAACAAAAGGATTTAGGACTTGATATAGCAATATTATTATATTTTAAAACTTAAAAAAATTTTTGTTGGTGCGTGACTCGGGGTCGTCCAGAAGAAATTGTTTTTATTCTAATTAGCCGAGTTAACATTACCTTTAATTAAGTTATCAGCACCGCTTTTTAATACTAATTTTCTAATCAACAGGTATTAAATTTTAATCCCGGGCTTAAGGCCGAAAAACATGTTCTTTTACTATAATTAAATGTACACAGCAACCTCATAACACTAGTTACATATCGCGATTAAAGATAAGAATATTAAACCTTTTCATTATGCGTAACTTAAATACCATATTGTTTACCAACAGAATCTTTAAGGAGCGGGTACACCTACGAATGAAAAATAGTAAAAGCTAAACTGTTAAAAAGCAAAACAGGATACATTATAAAAAATAATATTTTTAATTTGATTTTACAAAATTGTGATAGGAGAATTTGTTTTATCCATTCAAAATGTTTCATCGTTCTTATTTTTCCTAGTATAGCCAAATTATAAAGAGGGAAACCTATGATATACTAGTAATGAAGAATGCATTAAATTACTAATATGTATTTGGTGGTTTAATAAAATATAAATATGTGGGGGAAGTTGACTCAATACTAGGAATATATCTAAAACGGCAAATAATATATAAACACCTAACTTGACTTATTGTACTATAAAAGCTCAAATTAAATCTTTTATTTAAAATTGTAGGTTAACCTCAATACTGTTCCTTATTATTAAAGGAGGATAAAAGAACTCATTAATAAATAATGGAAAGTTCAGCTTTCATTTCATTGCTGTTTGGAGGACCCTGACCCTGTATAATAAAACTAATTCAACACTAAAATAAAAGTAAAAATTTTTAGCTATTAAAGCTAAAATGTTGTAATTTGTATGGTAAGCATCATAAACTTACCAGTTATGATGTCGCGTTCTAAAATTCTTGGGGTCCAAAATTAAAGAAAAATTAAACACCTTTCTATAATCAATATTCTCTCAAGAGTAGTTTAATTTTAATATTCTTACACTTTTATATCTACTCGTTCGTTTTTGACCGATGGTTATCGAAAACCGTTTGGTTTAGTTAAATGATTTTTTGTTTTACATTTTCTGCTAACCTTTAGCTCAAGAATCTTCAAAAAATCCTAGGATTTTTAACACCCAGAAACAAGGGTACTTAGTTTGAAAAAAAGGCTAAACAATCTTTTTCCTAAGTAATTTTGAATGATTTAGACATTCTAAATCAGTATTAATCTTTTATCGAATAAGGTTTGACCCATCCAAAAGAATCTGACTAAACTTTTTATAGTAATTCATTCTCAAATGTTGAGTTTACTACAAAAAAGAATACTACACGACTTTCCCTTGTTTTTTGTAATTTAGATTCTCTAGGTACTAATTGCTTGCAAAACAAACCAATCACCACTTGTAAAAAACCCAGCTCTAACCCAACATGTAAGGGTCTAATTTGACAACCTGAGTTGGAATAATGGTCTTGCTAAAGCAACAGTATCAGGAAAAGCCTCTAAGGAGGTTAAGGAGTTATCCCTTTATTAAAAGAAGGATCTAAATAATTAATTATTTTTTTGCAACCATTTACGACCTCTTAAATGTTCCACCTCCGTTGCAATCATAACGACTACTTGTTTTAAATAATAAATATCAGATATTTCCTGGTTTTTAGAGGGATATTTTTATACGAAAAATGCGAGTATTACTATTGTTATAAGTTTATGTAAGAACCTATTGTAAAGATCACAACAACCCTTTTCCTTCTTTAACTATTTCCTCCTGCCTCCCAAAATAAGGGTTTAATTCTTAGTTTCACTAATATATCTAGTTCCTCTAGATGAAGATGTATTGAGGGTTAACCTCGAATGCTGTCTAACTACTAGCGTTTGTTTTGGTGGGAACACGAAATTTAAACAACGAAAAAGCATCCTTTCTGCACAGAGCAAATCGTGACTAAATCAGGGCCTTCTAAAAGGTAGTTTTGTATTGCTTTAAAGTTAGAACGCTAGAAATAAAGTTGTCTTTGAAATTAATTTGGTTTAGAAAGGCTTTTACCTTTTGATAACTTCATTTTCGAGCCCAGTAAGTTTATCTTTAACCCGGAAGAATAGATAACCACACACACATTTACTTTCAGGTTGCTCTTTTTACAAAATAACTCCTTGTCGAATCTTATTATGGAACTTAGGATACGCGATTGCCCATTTCGGTTTTATATCTTTGCTTATCCTCATAACCTAGTAATAGTCGGCCACCCATATATTTTCAATATAATGGCTTTTGCTACCAGAAACTTTAGGGGGTTTCCCGGAATTTGTAATTTACTCCCACCACGAACCGGTTGTTGATAAGGGATTTCTCCGAGTCCTTTTTTAGGAGTCCACGAAAATGAAATGGGTGCTGCACTTACTTTTAAAGAATAAAATCCTATAGTAAAATATTTAACTAAACAAATTATTTATATATAGTAAAGGTTTCTATATCATAATTGGTATAGCTTTGTTATCGCTTATACTATACAGAATTTATAGTAAATTATCTAGACCTAGTACTTCCCCTGAGTTTGGGCATTCAATAAACCTGTCCACTAATAAAGAAACTGGCTGAAAAATACTCTATTAACCGAATCCACTCCCCTTTCCTCGGAACCGATTACGGTGATGGTCGTGCCCACATACGGCCTCTCCCAGATCTTTGGCTTACGATTCTTTTTATTATTCGTTGTTGGAGAGTTTATGAGTATGATGTTTTCGGATGTGGCAACCTCTACTGAAAGATGGTATTTACTTTACGATCTTCGAGCCCCATAATTTTATTGAAGCTTCGGTTAGCTTAGGACCTGAAAGGTGCCTTGCACCTCATACGAACGGCTGAATTGCATCTCCACCTTGTTAGTTTCGGAGTATCGCATTAAGAACAGCAAAGTAATTACCTTCCCAAAGCAAGTTTGAGGATTACTTCGGGCATGATTTTAAATATGATCTACCACTTTTACATTGGAAAGACGCCAGTGTTTACTCCTGGGTAACCTAGTTTCTACGAACCCATAGGCTTATCTTTCCCTTAATGATTTTACCATAAGTTGCAACATATCATTGAGTTGAGTTTCAAGCTTTGAATTGGCTTGCTAGAAGTTCTTGCCCAGAGATTTCTTTTACAGTATAAATGTGGTACTTTTGCGAGTAGTGCTTTAAAAAATTATCTGCTGAAACGATAGTTAATGTTATTAATCCTCTATAGACTGTAATTGTCAGTAGAATTATAATCCTATTTTAGGGATGTCCTTGGCCATTCGAATTTAAATTTTGGGGTATTGGGTCTACCTCATTTTTAAGGAAACCCCATTGTTCATCGAATTTTTTTTGACCTTGTTATCGGGGGCTAGAAAGTCTCCATATTTTTATATTTCTGCTCCAAAACATTTCTTTTTCTGAGTGCTTCCCATATTACTCCTTTGACCCAACCGATAGGAAAATTTCAGCGTGTGTTCTGTGTTAAGCGTTGCGTTATTTTGATTTTAGCTTTACGGTAAAAGCCTAACCCTAACTTCGTCCTTTCAGAACCCCTTATCTTTGACAATAAATTTCTAACCCCCAAGTTTTTCCCTTTGATCCTCTAACAACCATAAATTCAGTCATCTCATATCTAATGTATTCCAATTCTTCTTAATTAGGGCTAGATTCTAAGCTTAGACGGGATTTAGTCGAAAAACTTTTATGTAATTTGATATTTCCTCCCTCATGAGGTTTGGCTTTGCTTTCCTTTCTTCCGGGCGAAAATCGATTAGAGATGGGTGAAATAGTAGCTTTGATTTCCCACGCGAACAAATCTTTCTTTAGTTCAAGGATAAAAACGTCGAGAGTTATCGAGGAAAGATAAATTTGCTAAATATTGGGGCCTTATTATTGAACTTTTAAGGTGTTTCTCCTGCTACGGAGTGAGATCTTAGTTTGTATGAGTTCCTTGTAACGCCGCCTTTCAACAGGCTTTACGGGAATTAAAATCCCAAAAAAACTTGGGGTCTTTACTTCTTTTTTGTTCAAAAATCCAAAGCTTTGTGTTGATCTATTTCGTCAAAAACATTTAGTAATGTCTCCTTCTATAAATCATTTGGCCGAAAGACGAATTTCTGCAAAAGCATTTTTACTGGCGTGTGTCAGCCTTCCAGTTAGGTTAAACCCAATGACTGCTTTCGTTTGAAATTGTGGTTCATAAATAGCCTCTAATAGTCATTCCGGATCATCCTGACGTATGTTCTGGTCTTAGGCGGGGCTCATAGGCATATGGTCGTATAGCCTGCCGATTAGCTTTGGTATATATATTGCGTTTCCGGGGGTTAGCGAATTTGCGAAATACCCATTCTTTCATAGCCCTATGTGAAAATCACTATAACTACTTCTGCATCCTTCCACCGTAGTGAGGTATTGATACCCCGGATTATGTGGCTGGCTTGACTTTTGATATTTTTTGAATTAGCTGCCGTATATAATTCTTTAATCCAAATAAAAAAGCTTTTAGATATTTATCTTTCACCGAACAAAAACTTTGTTATTTCTACAAAGAAAAGTTCATCATATCTCTGTATGTTTACCAAAATACCCGTCAGTTGAAACTTGACCGGGAACTCCAGCGCCTAGTGGTGTACTACAGACGGCTAAAATCCTGGAGTCCTTCCCAAGATGGGTTACATGGAACTCCAATCTTAACCATCGGTCTTTAGGAGACTGTAGGTATCCCGTAGTCAAATTAATTAATTTTTAATCCCGTCCTTAGAGTCCCATCTGTTAACGTGTAATGTGTACTTATTTACACCATGGTGCTGTTGATACCCTCATTTGGTCGATTTATCTTCATTCAAATTCATGACACAATGCCACATATCCTATTCTCACTAGAATATGACCCTTCCTGTACGAGATACTGGGTAAAATAGGGGTTCAGGGCGAGTTTAATGCTCTTTTACGTATAAGGACGGTGCGGGGCTCGATGGGGTCACTAGACTACAGAATTTCATCCTTTCCCCACTTTTGACAGAAGATGCTTAAGTTAAAATTGTCGGGCTTTTTCTCTTCCATCTAACTCTTGTTGCCGAGTTGTGTATGGCGTTAATAACTAAGTGTTTAGCCTCAATAATATAATTAGGCACAACAGGCGCACAAATAAAGCAAGAACTTAATTCCACCAAATAAAAGTTACCTTAAACCCCCTCTGTAGTAGAATCCAATTCTGAATTTCTGCTATATAGTACTTACATATTATATCCTAAACTTTTGCAATTAATAGCTAAAAATATCACAAACTAAATCCATTAGTAGACATTCAAAATATTATCCTGTTATTTACCAAATAATAAGATATAAGGTATCTTCAGTTTATTTTTATAGTGGGTTGTCCATGTTTATAATTATTTTTGTATTTATAAAATTAAACCAAATTTGTAAAAATAAACAAGTTTATTTTAGAAGGAATATTGCAGATGACCAAAACCTTTCTAGGGTAAAATTAAGTTAAATGTCCAAAATATTAATATACTATTAAAAATAAAAAAATCTATGAAATATTTGTGTAAATGGATGGTAACTAAATAATAAACCCCATGTATACCTACACCTTTAAGTAATTACAGATTAAAGAAGGATAGAATCATTGCTGATGGATACATTAAATTATAAATAATTATTAGCTATTCTATTAATGGAAAAAAAGATGATACACGTCTTAGAATTAACGGCGTTTAGGAAATGCAAAAAAGAGTAGTATAGATAAGAATTATTGGCATAATTCAAAAAAAATAGTTCAACCCTTAAAGCATTTGAACCTGAATAATAACTCCAAGGATAAGTTCAAACACGAACAAGTGAGGAGTCCGCCTAAAGGGCAAGAATCAACATTCAATTAAGAAGTCAAGCATCCTTAATTTTCATCTTAAGAGTCCATTTAATGAAAGACGATTATATTTATTGTCATTATTTCATACTGATCACTATGGTGTCAAAGTGAGGTCTCCGAGTAAATGTCGTCCTCTATGAAAATATTATATAATACTTAAAGCAGTCAAAGGTTGACGGCATTGAGAAGAGAATCGAACTCTTATTACCAAACCCGTAGAGATTAGGAGTTTTACCCTTTACGACTACCCAAAGCTTGGAAATGTAAGGGCTGGTTCCTAATAGGGTTCAAATACATAAAAAAAATAAGTATTTTTTTATCTAGTACCGGTTCGCAAAGAACAAATAATAAATATAGGGTATAACTAACATAGCTTTAGCATAAGTTTCCTTGTTATATGCAAAAGCGTCAGCTTGCATTGCAACAAAAAATAGCGTATCCTTTAATTTAAATTTAATTTTTATTATTAATAGCTTTTGCATAGTTATTCTGTGTTAAAACATGAATAAAGGAGCCTAGCCACAAACCGCATATAGCAATTAAGTTGCATAGATACACCCTTAAGGGGCAAGTTTATCTCTTGAATGTTTTCCTACACGTTAATTTTTTATTCTGTTCTTATGTATTAATCTCAAAAAAAGGAACATTACTGTCTGATCCATTTCTCTTGTTGGGGTGGCAAGGGGTCAAACTTGAAGACCAGCAAACCTGTATCTATTTAAATGTCTGATATAGTAAATTTTAGGTTCTTTTTTATACGGAGAATAAGACAGGTAAATTAATTTTTCAGAGGGTTACAGCCTTTATTAAAAGAGATTTTTTGGGCAGCAAGCTTAGCAAAGCATAAAAGCATCGAGAATTTTAATTTCAACCCTTTTTCAGATGTGTTGTTATTTTTAACCCCCTAAAGGGGGGATACGACTAAGACTAAAAAATGCTACTGCTGCTTCGGCCAGCACCAGCTGCAGCCAGCCAGTAAGGCAGGCAAAGAAAATGATATTATGTTTTTCTCTCATTAAAGGACAACCACAATTGTGTGCATTGATGTTACCTCAACCAAAAACTCTAATTATTCTTTACGTTAATGGACTTATGTTGTAAATAACCATCATTATATTATATACCTACATTAATAGAAAATTTTTATTTGTGAAAGGCCCTTTGCATCTCTTGCAATTATGACAAACATGCATTTAACATTTCCCAAGTTACATGGGGATCTGCTTTTATCTAAAATTCCCCTTATAAAAACAACCTTTTTTCTACCCATACCTTACCCGTGTGGTTTTTTATATAATTAAAACTCAAAGGCGACCGAATCAGTAACTTAATTGGATTTAATTTAATTTAAATTACTATTGAATGCATTGTTACATCTGAATATTTATAAAAGTAAACAATAAGGGTTAAAACCTTGACTTCGAACCAGGGAGCAACACACGCAAACCAAGTAAGTGTGCCTACCATGACTACAATTACCTTATAATAAAATTATTTTATCGCAACACCCTATAAATTCATGATTTTGTTATTAATTTTTAATAAAAAAATATTGAGATATAAAAAGATATAATACTTTTATTCTTAAATAATTTTTGTTGCATGTTTCACCAAGAAGAGATTCAAGGGTGGGCATAGCCTTAGGCGTCACGCCCTCTAAGAAGCTAGAAAATAAAGCGCATACTGTGAAAACCAGTCAGCAAGGAAAAAGTAGGCGAAGCTTCTTAAATATATATTTTTTATTCTTAACAATATATTAAACTATGAAGTGTTCAACATTCTTATCTCTCACTGCATTTTTAGGATATCCGATTTTATATTAGATTTTTTTAATCTTAATTAAATTGTATACGAAGCCGTTATACTAAGAAATGGTAATTTTATTGTCCACGCATTATGGTCCGGCATAGAGATGAAGGAACTTACCCTTATGTTTTTCTGAGGAATTTGATTAAAGCTCTCGGGTGCAAATTTTACGGGCTCCCTTCTAGAATTTAATAAATAGTGTTCGGTCTGGAAATGTTTAAAACCCAAAAATGGTGACTCAGCCTATCTTTGAATTGTTTTTACTCGTAGGCGAGCTTTAGTCTTGCTAATCCTGTCCGGATAATTCAAGCGTAGCATAATAGTTTATATAATATTCTTCCCTTATTGTGCAGGGTCTCCCGCCATGGCAACAAAAGTTGCTGCTTATTAAAAATAAAATTTTTGAATTAAGTCTTCTTCTACGTTTAAGTATTAATACAACGGATATTTTTGGATTTAGTTCGCGGGCAAAGCCCCATCACTTATTTTAAATAACTTATATCCCTAAAATAGAGACACTACCCGTCATAGTTATTTAAAAGGTATTAGAACAAAACATCTACTGATATTATGGGCAATAGTGTCAGAACACCTAGTTTTAATACGCGTAGCTCGCTTGAACCACCAAAAAAAATTTTAATCTTCGAGGTGATTCGAACACCCAAATACTAAACACCAAAAAAATTTAATGTCTTACTAATATAGCCAA
>JACYFI010001052.1:0-11160 GCA_020975735.1 Ophiocordyceps xuefengensis | reverse complement strand
TCCACAAAAAACTTAAAAAAGCATGCCCTACAAGCCACAGTTTTTTCGTACGCTCCAGAAAAAATATGCTAAACTCCAAAATTTATAGGGCTGAGCGCAAGCATACTTTTTCGTCACCCAGTTCCGCGTCATAAATAAAAAAAAAGGCTTCTTTAAGGGGGTAAAGGTAGGTTTAGAGTCTTCCCAATGTTGAGAGGGAAATATGAATATTAAAAGGGCATTTCCGTGTTTCAAATCTTCGAAAAAATAATAGGTGCAGGTGGCAACAGTCGTGTATTAGGAGCAGGAGTAGGAATTTAGTAGTAAGTATTTGGGTGGGTTTAAAAAGGGTGTAGCCTAAGAAACCACTCATTAAGCAAACCAATTATCTCTTCTACCTCAATATTAAGGTTTGTTGCTGTTCTTCTGAAGCCAACTAGCGATTTGCTTATTATGGCTTTTTGATACTATACGTAGCTTTATTTTGTTTGGTTATAGTAAACTGTTTAATGACGCCTAATAATGTGTATTAAGTTGAGCGGGTAGGGTAACGGTATTTTTTATACTAAAAAACAATTCTGATTTAATTTATAAATCCTATTAGTTCTTTCCAAAAACTATGAAGAACATTTTCATTAAGTTACTATTTGTATTTCTTGAGAGCCCAGGCTTTAGGTGCTATTATTTCCAGATTACCGGTGACTCCACAAATGGGAAGGGTTTAAGTTGAGGTTTGTAGATTACCATCATGATTATTAAGTGTTAATCTTATTTATAGTGTAGGGATGAATACCCTATTCTTTAATCAAAACTTCGAAGATGCCCCTATATCACACAACTATTAGAACCATGGTAGAAAGTTGCCTATTTCAAAAGTGGTTGTAAGAATATGGTGACACAATTTGTAGAATTCTCGTAGTCTTTATACGTATTTATAGTACTGTCTTCAAGTTAAACAACCCTGTTCAATAAAAAAACCCCAGCCCGGCTAAAAGTGTATCTAGATGCCTTTTGACGCAGATAAAGGAATCTTAAAAAGAGAATTAAAAACATAATTAAGGGTAATATAATATGGTGAACTAATTAAGTTGTTAAACAAATCGATATTAATGTAGTGGCAGTCTAAAGACCACTATCCTAAAAGACTTTCAAACTTTATTTTCAATCTTAAAGTTATTAAAACTAGTAGATAGTTTAAGAATTTCAGACCATATTTATATTTACATACTGAGAATTCTAAGTTTTCTGGTTACAAATATTAGATAACTGTGAAATTTCTGTTGCTTTCTAAGCAGCATAACAAACCATTTACTTTTTGAAAATAACATCCCGAATATGAACGATAACTAAAGATAAAAGCTAGGAAGTCCCTTGATACATAAACCTCCTAAACAAACTAAACGTAAGATTAGCAAGTCTATAAAAGGAATAGTATGTAAAAAGGAAAGAAAATCAAGCTCTATTGGGTCGATACTGCCTCAGATGAAGTACGTAAAATATTAATTTGAGTTTTAAGAAAAAGTAAGAAGATTAAAATTAACCCTTTTACTTTGGAAAAACTTATAAGAAGCAGCATCTGAGTTAATGAGACAAAAGTTTAGGTAGAATTTCATTACTCGAAGAGATAAGTTAAAAATTGAAGTGCAGAATGATGGTAAATCCGAAATACATAATATGAAAAGTGTTCATGGAATGTATTTTCAATTGATAGGTATTTTTTGTTTCAGTAAGAAGGGAGCGGTAAATTTTAAGATATAAGTGGAAAGTAACTATATAAGATATGAAAAATCAGGGGGAAATCTTTTTCCACAAAGAAATATAAAATTTTCACGGTTCAAAATCTTAGGCTTACATAACTATGAATAAAATTTCACCTCTATGCTGGAAACTTCTCAAGCGTTAAGTACTTTTAATTAGTGAAAATCCTTAATGGATGTAACAAATTGGGACAATCAAGCAGGAAAATTAAATTCCCTAAGACTCACGGTGGATAACCCCTTATTAAAAGGGTAATAATAATAGTCCAATTTATGTAGGAAATACCATGAATTCATAGACTTTAATCGATGTTGAATTTAACTATTAACACCTTGCATTTCTATTATATTATAAGCACCTTATCCATTTTAAATTATTATTATTTAACGATGTGGAAAAAATAAGATCCCTCAATGAACAGGTTTAGCGAAGGTCAAACAAGATTATGAAGTTACCCGTCATTCGTTGATTGTATAATGCTAATGAAAAGGAATTTTATAGAATTTTGGATATTCAATTTATAATACCAGAATCTTGATATTTTTGAACACGAGGATTGAAGAATGTTAAGAAGAGATAACAGTGTTATAGTATCTGAGTTAACACATATTAGTTTGGTTATAAACGATCAGGGGATTTGTCATACATCTTTTGCTTCCCCCTACATTGGGGTAAAAAATGGTGATGCATTCCTGGGTAGAACTAAATCAAGTTTCAGTTTTTATTTAATAAGAGAGGAGGTATTTTATGGCATGTGCGGAAATTAGTGGAATATTTAACACAGTTCTATGCTATGTTATAGAACTGTAAATATAGGACAAAATTTGTTCATTGACCTACTAATGCTCTAACTTATTTATAATATCAATTATTAAGTAAATTTTTGGTGTTTTGGGTCATGTATATATTTATCTTCTTCCTCTCATCCCGGGGCCGGGGGGGGGCGGGTTAGGGTACAAAGTCAACAGCCGCAAGGCCTAGTGCAAGTTACATACTTTAAAAGGGGGGTCATTTTTTAAAGGAAAAGCATGGATGCTACCGGACATAAGGGATTGTAGTTCAAATCTTACAAAGGCCCTTAGGTCATTAATGACCTAAAATAAATATATTTTATTGGTAATTAGCGTAAACACTAAGAATAAATTTGATATAGTATAAATACAAAGCTGAGTTTAAGCCTTGTACATTTTTTTTTAAAAGAGAATCTACTAAGGATTTCGGTATTTAATAGAAAAAAAAATAATATTAAGGCTTATTTACTTAAGAAAAATGCTATTATCTACGACAATTCCTAATATTGGTAGAGTTCTCTATTACTGGACGATATTTTGTAGGACAAACTATGCCCATCCTAATTAAGTAGGTTTGCGGAGCAGAATCTGCTATGGGCTAGCCAAATTTAGTTGTTTTTATAGACTTTAAGAGGAGTCGATTGGCTATAGAATAAAATGAAGTATTTGAGTGTAAGATTGTTTAACCATTACTAGGGGGTTGTATAGTTTTTCCGGCATTTTTGGGTAGAAAAGTGGTGTGTCTGGTAGGCGTTTATTAAGGTTTTGTCTATGATAATTTCAACAACATTATTTAGACTATTATTGAGATTTTTTTTGAACGCCAGGATTAAAGAATAATCTCATTCTAATAATACTTATTTCCTATGATGGAATTACCATAGTGAATCATTTAGTATAGTATAATGGAAATTTTCATTGGATAGTTATTAACAGATCTATGTTAATAAACCTTCGCATTATATTAAAGTTCTTAGCTTTCATATCTTAATCTTTATAGGATATATTGGCCTAGATGCCCGACGGACACCTCAGGGGAAAAAAGGTGTCTAGGGGATAAAATGTGCAAACTCCGGAGGTAATCTAAAAGCAAAAGGTACCAAGCTAATAATTGAAAAAACATTAGTGGACTGAAGAATTACTCAAGTAAGGTGAATAACCTTGAAGTGACGGAAAACCGAAATGACAATCCACGGATTCTAAAGTCACAAATACATAAACAGTACTTGCTGTAAAAAGGCAAAAGAGTAGACGCAGTGATCGTTAAGCCAGAATTATCGAATTTGAGGGTGTAACCTAAGGGAGGTTTTTCGAAAGAACAAGGGATGTTTTACAACTGGTTTCTATCGCCAACAAGGTTGAAACTCTCTATGTCAAAAGTCCCGATACTAAACAATTCGATTCTAAAAAAAATACTTTCTACCCTTATAATTCTACAGGTTTGCAAACCCAGGGTCTGAATCTGGTTTTAAAAGACGGTGTTAGGGTTCATTTAGTATATAGTAGATTAGAAATAAAACAATGTAAATTCAGGTGGACGAGTCCAATTTGAAATTTACAATTTAGGTCTACATACAATGAAGATCCTTTAACTTATTAGTATCATTTCCAACAATACTTTAGGGTGTAGTTCGGTTCATACATATAGGCTCCTAAACCAGGATGGTTAACGTATTCCAAATAGATTCAATTGAGATTTAAATAAACTTTTATTTATTTAGAAAAATATGCCGTTATTAAATCCTCAAAAAGCGACGGGATTTATTAATTGTTTAAACAAGCGGGTAAAAATTGAAAATAAATAAAGCTAACTATTACCTGTCGAAGGTTTAAATCAAATTAGTAATATGTAAAAGCATTGCAATAATTTAGGGTTTTTATTTCTGACACGTTACAAAATCTAAGTGTTCTTGCAGGGTATACTCCTGTTGAAAGAACCCCTTGTACTAAATTCTGGGTAGTAATTTTTAAGACCCACCAGCATTGAACATTTACAAGTGAATTTTGGTAGGCAGAGAGAACTTTCGTTGATGTTCGTATTGCCATCAACCAAACAGTACAATGTAGGGTATCGAACGTAACCCTTGAGATTTTAGAATATTCTCAACATAAGTAGAGATCTTAAGATTAAAGTGGAGGAAAGTATAGGTTGAAATTAGGACTCAGGAAATATATACAAATACGTGAGGGGGTAAACTGTCAATTAGTTTAAACAATAGTGACTTTCTGATATTACCCAATAAATAGTTCCATTTTTTTTAACAAAAAAACCCCTTATTCAATAGGTATAAAACTTTTATGATATCTTGCATTGATGTAAAATTCCACATTTAGAACGATTAAATTCGGTGTCTATCTTACGGTTGAAGGTGATATAATTCCAAAATTAGAAGCTAAAGTCTGGTTATGAAATAAGGTATAGAGTTTTTGAGATAAAATAACAATTGTTAGTATTCAAAACCAATAAAATCAAAAAAGTTTGTAGGAATAATTTTGATTTAAAACCATAATCAAAGATATCATTTTGCATTAAACTTGTTACTTTTTTATGATGGTTTTATACTTAGTAACTGGAAGCAATTAACCTGTTTGATAGTTGTGGGTAGAAAGTGTGTGGTGGTTTGTTTATACCTTTTTAGTTAAGTTTTTGATTTACTAGAATTGGCGGCTAATCAAGAGTTCTTTAGCGTGCATTTTTTAACTAAGTAGAAGTTTGTAGATTTGTTTTTTACAAACAATAGGGTTATGCGTTCTCAACATTATGGACTTTAGGTAAGTTAGATTATATGTAAATATTTCCAATAGACTTCCTTTTACACTACGAAAATGTTTTAACTATATAGGTTATATGTTTATTAATCGGAAGCTAATGGCTCAAAAAGTTTCTACAGGTACGCGTCTCCAATAATTTGATTACCCATGGCCCGAGGAAAGGACCTACGGGCAGTTTCCCGTTAATACACCTCTGCCACATAATTGGTTACGGGCCGGGTATATTTATTAAAAATCCCTAATCCCCTTTCAATAGAAAACAGTTGTACTGTTTATTTTATGATATGATTTGGTAGCATATACACACATTGTGTGTTAGTCTCTTGTAGTTTATTCAAGCAAGGATTAAGAAAATAATTCGTTAATTTCGATAATTCCAATTTTAGATATGATGGTATCAGCTATATGGTTTACTTCTTATAATAGGGCTTAATTTCATCAATACATCGAACGGTTTTCTAGCAAAGATTGTTAGTTCCTTGTCAAGGTGGTGTAATCACCTGCTGTAGTGTTGATATCAAGACTTAAGAAAGGGTATTGGTGGAATTAATTGATTCTTGTTATCCTTTCAACCTTCTACCAGTTATAATTAATTGGCTAGCTTAAGTCTAAGGGGCTTTTCCCTTTTATGAAACACGGGGGAACTCTATAGTAAAGATTTTATATTAGAATCTGCTAATGGTCAATAATTGCTTTAGGTAGTTATAAACGTGTATTTTTAGCAGTAATAGGGTGAACGAGTATTTACTACATCATATATTCAGGTAACAAAGTTATATATTTAACTTTGATAAGGGCTAATCCTACATGGAACCCTAAATTATTATAAAATACCACATGGAAGGCGACATTTCTTTAGTTTACCTTCTAGTTATCTAGTCTATTTCCCAATATATTTGAGTTACTTAACCTAATAATATATTTCATTGGGTTTTAGGGTCTGGATTCATTTACAGCATAATAGTATATTTATTCCACCCTATGCAATGAAATATTATAGAAAACGAGAAGTTTCGCTGGTACCCTCTTTATATTTAAAATTATTTACCTTTTTAATATTTCCAGTATTATTTTCAAAGCGTTAGCTATTGTATATCCTGATTTATACATAGTGCTATATCAACATATCAAATTATCTACGTTTAGGGTCTAATATTTGGTTTTTCAACCAAACACGTTTCCCTTCTTAGAAATATTTTCTATAATAAATTTATTAGTTAATCCAGAGTTTTGCATAACTAGAGGGTCTAACAACTAAGTATAGATAAAGGTAGTATAGCAAGGAGTGGTTCCTGATGGTATGGGAGTAGTGTTCATAACAACAAGTAAGTAGAATACAGTTACCAATTTAGAGTAAAAGGAGTCGTAACAGATTACGGCCTTTTATATACTTCATAAGATTTGTTTTTTACAGTATCTATATAATACTGTTGTACCAACTCTTGTTTGAATTTATTTAATCAGTTAATAGTACTTGTGTATCAGTTCCTAAATAGTGCATAATAAGTTTTAAGTTTTACTAAGTGACGAGGAAAGTGTTGGTCTATCACGTCTATCAAAGAAAATCTTGATCGGCTGGATTCAGAATTCATATAAACAAACACTGTTTTATGTATATACTTTCAATCCAAAGGCGGTTTCTATCATAAAGGATTTTTCTCTACCCACACCGTTTTTTTTATCGGTCTAAAGACCGCCCATCTAAGGCAATTAATAGTAGACAGCGACACAAGGAGGGCTATGAATAAAGGAAATAAGAAGGGAAATGTCTAATAAGACGCTACTACTTTTTATTCGGTAAACGTTTGGGGTGCCGAGTAGATCCAGACAATCTGTAATAGATGAAATGGAGATTATTATTCTTTCCCATTTTAGAAAAGCTAGCTGACATAGGAAGGTTAAGCAGAAGTGACAAGCACAGAAGAGTATCAATACGATCGGGACGCAACTTAAAACTGCATCTGAAGGGGGGGTCTGGAGCCGAAATCTCCTTCAAGCTGACCAATCCTGCCACCCTGTCCGGATTCACCCTAAGCTGAGACTCATGCAGGCACCCGCTCTTGTTATTTCTCAACCTTCATGTAGTTAGCAACCTAGCCCGAAGTGACTTGAGAAGGTTCTGGGGTTCGCTACCTAAGATTTCAGCAATTGAATTTGTAGAAGACAGAATTGATGATGATTCTGCGCATCAAAGATCGATAATAAATGAAGGATGTTAAAGACAAAAGGGTAAAGGAGTAAAAAAAAGCAGAAAATGTTACAAGGTTACCTGCTAATGATAGATGTAAAAGAACAAGGTGTTAAAAAAGGGTAGAAAAAGAAAAAATTGAATCAAATCGTAGACTTTCTAGGCTAGGAAGAAGATAATGTTAAGGAATCAAAAAAAAAAAAGGATTCAGATTCAGATAAATGATAATGATAGATCAATAAAATTCAGAAACTGAGCCTGGAGGCTAAAAAAGTTCGATGTATAGATAATGTACTTTGAAAAGCAACAGCTGTAAAATGCTGTATATTCGAGTATAAGGCGGGGGGCGTGTTAACTCTATTATCTACCGACCACTGGCTATCATTTTTGTGCACTAATATATAAAAGTACCCTTTATAGCGTGGCACAGAGATAGGTAGGATGCTGCCACTAGGCTTTTAATGTGTTTAATATGCAAGACATAGATGTGCAAATTTGCTAGAAATATATAATTTTATGTAAGTCATATAATTTATTTGAATGCATAAGATATTATTGGTTTGCGTTTCAAGAAAGAAATATACTATTTTTTATACAGGCTTTAAATACCAGCCAAAAAATACATTAACAATAACAAATCCGGTAGGCGAACCAGTGTAGTGGGCGGCCTCCGCAGTCAGGTCATTAGCACCCGCCTATGAGATTATATACATGATAGCTTAGTGTTGTACTCCTTATTAATTCTAAAAATAAAGTCATCACGTTTAGTTTTTGTGTGATGTATAAGTATCTATTAATTTATTTAATTTAAAATTAACAAAATATGTCGATTTACTTAAAAATGTCATCCTTTTCTTCAAAATAGTAACGCTTATATAATTGGATCATTCGCAATCAACCAAAGTATAAAGATTTCTAATGAAATTTTTGGTCCATTACTAAGGCTTTGTTCTAGGTTACAATAATTACAGGTGTAACTTTAGCTATGCAAGTGTTAACCCTAGTATAGTTGAAGCCATTTCAATATCTGGTTGAGATTAATTTATGCGTGGAGCCGTATAACAAACCGGGGTTGCACTATTCGGTATTACACAGTATACCAAGGCTTCAGCCTAATCTTTTTCTTCAAGTGACTTGCACATAGGTAGGGGGTTCTATTGCGCATCAAATAGAGCTCCTAGAATGTTAAGCTTGAGTACCTGGGCGCTATTTCCTTTATCCTTATGATAGTACAGGTTTCTTGGAGTTACTTTAAATATGCCGAAATGATTTTATTATATCCTTATAAAGCAAAATGACAATTGAAACATTCAACAATAAAATAGATATTATCTGATCATATAAATCCTAATGAGAAAGATAAGAACTTTTTTAAGTCTTAAAAATAATTACCCTGTATTTATTTATTTTAATTAGGGAATGAATTCTGGTTCGTAAAAAAATAGCTAAGAAAACTAAAGGAACTTGAGTTGGTAATTTATATGATTTTAAAGGATAAAAATTGAAGTTTATTAATATAGGACTTTGCTTCTACAAGGGTAAGGAATAAAATACTACTTCACAACTCATTTTAATCTATTCAAGGGGAGTAAGGCTCCGAAAAAAATTATCAGTAATAAAAATTTGGTATACATACCTTTGTATTCAAGTTATTTAAGTTATTTTTGCCTGAAATGAGTTTGAATAAAGCGGAAAATTAAAATAGACAAATTATTAAAAACTTTTAGAAGATTTGTTGATAAAAGGTCTTTTGACCTGATTATTGCATTATATTATCGGAAGCGGGTCTGTTTTTGGTTATTAAAACAATACAGAAGGTAACTATATTAACAAATGAACAGCTAAAATACAGTGAAACAAGCAGAAAAAACAATAGGGATTTTTAAAAACAGAAGGTGAAACCCCCTTTTGGTTTTATAAAAAACAATAGGGTCGTGTTGAGACAATTCAGCTCTAATAGAAAGATGTAGAAATTATACGAAGGGGAAATTTTTAAATATTAAAAGTAATTCTAAATCAATTATTGTAAAACAACTTAATAAATATAGTTGATGGGGGTGGAATTTGACAGTATAAGTTGAACACAGTAGAAGCTTTAAAGTTGTTCAACTAAATATACAAAAAACGTTAAAAAAGTTCTAGTAAATTATTGAAAAGCGACGTTTAATTGGGTATTTAGTAAATGTAATATTTAGTAATAGTCCTGTGAGTTATAAATTGTTTCTGTGATTTATGGAAAAAAAACTAAAAACTTAAAAGCAGAATGCCCCTGAAGGGTCATTAAGAAATCTAATAATTTCTTGTTGGAATAACTAAGTGAAAACGATTAAAAATAACCTATTTTAAGTATACAAGATCGTCGTTCACCATAGAATCGCGACAGGCTGGGTCATAGTAGCTGCTGAAAGCTGCTTACTGCACAGCGGAACTTTTATTACCGATTTTTTAATATAATGGTAAATTCGAACCAGAATAGAATATTTACAGCTTTTTAATTAAAGTAAGTTGTAATGTTTACCTCTCCGGCAAATGAGCGTCCTTTGAGGCTGCCCACAAGTATTAAACTAAACTTTAAGTATAAGTGCTATACCTTGAGTAGGGCAAGACTAGTTAGCAAACCGTAAATTACAGTTTAGTCTAATATGGGCCCTTGTTGTTTTGTATTTATTATCCGTATTGCCTACAAAAGGCGGAATAGGTACAAATAAAACGCTTTAAAAATGAATAGTAATAAAGCATTATCATAAAAAAGATATATAACGCTTCCTTCGTCTAGTTTTATAGCTTTTTTCTTGCCTTTTAAATAGATGGAATAGGTTCATTACGAAATAAATCGGAAAACTAAAAGGGTATCGTAACAAATAAATTGACTATATTTCTTTAAATTTAGATTGATATTTCTACTTTAGGAGATAATTTCAGTTTGCTGTGTTTTAAACTAGTAGTATAAATTATATTTAAGGATTTGAAAGCACGCCAACAATGTAAACTCGTAATAAATAGACTGAATTACAAGAGTATTATTTACCCTTACTTAATTTCATAAATGAATATTCTTTTTAACCGAACGCTAGAGAAATCAATCAATGTAGTGCTATGCTAATAATTTTAAAAAATAAATATGTAAAAACATGATACTGAAATAGATCGTTAAAGATAAATATTGAAAGAGTGTTTAACTTCCTTATGGTGCATAATATTACACCATTGGGTTACATTTCTTAATATGGATATATGGGATTTTCAAGCCTTGAGAAGGTTCGAATTTTCCCCTTAAAAGTAATAATGTTTGGCTGTTTTTCAATTAAAACCCAAGAATGCACTAATAAATTTATTCGAACCATTTAATTGTATATAAATAGCCCAAAGAAAAAATGAGTACTACGTTCATACTACATCAAATTTAAGGTGTTATTCTAAGTCTGATATCAACTGGTTATAAATTCTTTTCTTTAATGGTTTTTACATCTTTATAGGGTTAAATGTGCATTCGCATACATAAATGATTTAAACAAATCTAACAAAATATATCCGTTATACACAGAAAATTAAAATATCCTAAAACTGTAATACAGGGCCTCCTAAAAATAATAATTTGTTTTTTATGAGCAAAGGGGCAAAATTATCAACAGGACATTGTTAATTAATAGATACCTTCCGCTAAATTAATTA
>JACYFI010001050.1:0-10893 GCA_020975735.1 Ophiocordyceps xuefengensis | reverse complement strand
AATTGATGGCTTTAATAGCTACTAAATTTTCTATTTTATATATTTGTTGCAATTAGGTTTATCATACAGGCGTCAGGTTCTCATAGCAATGAAATTGAGTTGAAACTTTTCATAGTTTGTTAATGTGAGGTTCTTTACTTCCCTTAATCTAATAAGAACAAGCAGTAGGTCTTAAAAAACTTCAAAATTTTAAGAATAGAAAAGATTATTTGCTTATATACATAAGGTCATGTAGTTTTATATATAAGCTTAGGTATATCCTAGTATTTGAAGTAACTCAAGCATTATATTTTTATTTCAAACACAAAATAATACAATTAGTAATTTAAATGCAATTTTCAATACTTAGTGCATATAGGTTTTCTTTTATTATTCTATTTATTAGTGAAAAAAATAAAGAACATTGAAGAATTAATGATAAACTAATTCCTGCTATACAATTAGTAATCAATAAAAGCTTATTTTTATATTAATCCTGTTTTTAGGCTTTCTCAAGTTAGTATTCCTATTTTTTATTTGTAGTGTACCTACTTTAATAGGTTCTTTTTGAGTAAACCAAATGGGTTAAGTGCAGCTATAATATAAAAAGGTTTAAATATTCTTATCTTTAATCCGTTATTTAACTAGTGTTAAATAGGGTCGCTGGTTACTAATTTGAAGGTAAGGTAAAAGAATGTTTTTCAGGCTATACCGGCTATAAAAATTAATACTTTGATTTAGAAATTTTAAGTATTAAAAAGGTTGTTTACCGGATCAAAGGTAATGTTAGCTCGGCTATTATGGCATAAAAGACAATTCTTGCTGGAACCAGCCGGTCAGCACAAAATTTTTAAGTTTTGAATATTAATTAATTGTAGCTATATCAGGTCCTTATCTTTTGTTATTGCTGTATAACAGCTTAGCAAATCTATATTTTTAATTTTATAAAAAAAAGAATGGCATAGCATGGGTACCATTTGGGGTACAGAATTGCTTTTTTAATGGTTAAATGAGTAGTATGACTTTTACTTTATTGTTGGGTTCAAATATTAACAAATATTTCTTTTAAGCTCTTAATTTTACATTAGCCACCACATAACCCTTACCAAGAAACTCTAATATTCCGAGTGGTGGATTTCATAGTTTTTTAGGTCAAAATAGACTCAATTTGGTTCGTAAAATTCTTTTATTTGTTTGCTTTAGTAATATCCTATTTTATTAGGATTTAGAAAATTCCTGGGTATTTATCCTTTTGTCTTAGTGCTATGAAAATTGGATATATGTTTTAATAACTAAATACTTATATGTCTAGCGGTATTATTCTGCAGGATTTGTAATTGAATTAGGTAAAAATGCATTACAAGATAGAAGTGAGACAATTTTTTATTTATTGTTGAAATCAAAAAAAATTTGTAAAATATCTTATACGGAGACTAAGTAAAATAACAATGCTTTTTTCCTGTCGCACCAAACTAATAAGCATGCCCACAAGGCGCACATTATTTTTCCACCGTTCTAAGAAAAATATGCTAAAACCTCCAATTTTATAGGGCCTTGAGGCATGCATACTTCCCGTCATCCAAGTCCGCGGTTCTAATAAAAAATTAAGACTTTTTAGGGGCAAAGTAGGCTATTAGAGACTTCATGTTAGAGAGTTATATTAAAAAGGCATTTCCGTGCTACATCTTCAAAAAATAATAGTGCAGGGGTTGGGCAAAGTGGGTCTGTAATGGAAGCAAGGAGTAGGAATTAGGAGTAGTATTTGGGTGGTTTTAAATAATAGGTGCAGCTTCAAACCCTTCGCCATTAAAAAAACAATTATTCTGCCCCTTACTCGAATATTGGGTTTTACTTTCTTCAGCAAGCAACACTGTGGTTATTTCGCTTTTAATGATGTCATTATTATTATATAAGTAGTTGAATTGTTGGTTATAACGTTTAAACTTGTTTATATACCGCTGGAATGTGTTAAGGAAGGGGGGTAGCGATTTTATACTAAAAAACAATTCTATTTAATTAGAAAATTATAGTGCTTTTACCAAACTCAATGAAATTTATTATAATACACTTTTAATACTTAGACGGGGCCTAGTCGCTTGAGGTTTTATTTCCAAGATAGCGCTACTCCACAATGGAAGGTTTGAGTTGTAGTTACATCATAAATATCATGTATTAATTTAAGTGTTAATCTTATCAGTGTAGGATGATACTCTATTTTTCTTTAATAAAAAAAACTTCGAGGAGCCACTATATCCACCAAGTGATTTAAAGGCCATTGGTAGAAAAGTGCCGTATTCAAAATGTTTGTATAAGAAATTCGTTGACCACCATATTGAAATTGCTCGCTAGTTCTTTATACGTATTTATAGGTACTTCGTCAGTTAATAACCCTGTAAATATAAAAAATAACCCACCCCTTAAAGGGCTTTATCTAGAATGCTCTTTATGACGCTGAGAAAGGATTCTTTTAAAAGAGAATAAAAATAAATGCAGGGAGTATTAATGTTTAACTAAATAAATTAACAAAATATTGTATTTATTTAGGTAGGTCTAAAACCTTCTAAAAAGATTTTTCAAAAATTTTTTACTCTTGTATGTAAAAAACAGAGATTAGTTTATTATAATGTCCCAGAGCCTTATTAAATAATGGGGTATGCCTGGAATTTTTCTGTTTCAATATAGACTACTGTGAAAATTTTCTGATTTGCTTTCTTAGAGAACAACATTCTTTGATTAAAATTAGAACTGAAATAATACATATAAAAAGTAGCTGGAGTTTCCCTGATCATAAACAACTACCCGAACAACTAGAAGCGAAGCATTATAAGTCTTTAAAAAGGGGAAATATATGTAAACGAAAATCAGGCTTTTACTTCGGTCGTACATGCCTCACGAAGTAAACTAAAATATTAATCGAGTTTAAGGAAGTAAAGTGAAATAACCCTTTATTTGGAAAACTCTCATAGGGAAATTCAATCTTATCTTGATTAAATTGAAGACAAAAAAGCTTTAGGTAGAATTCATTCTAAAGAAACTAAAGTTAAGAATTAGTGCAGTGCGAGAGGTTAATCCGATATACGTCATACTGGAAAGGTGTTCATCTGAAGGATTTTACAATTGTAATTAGTGTTTTGCGTTTCAGCTAGCGAAGAGATGGTAAATTTTTAGATAATAAGTGGAAGTACTTATATGAAGATATAAAAACTCAGGGGGGGAAATCTTCACAGAGAAATGTCAATTTTTCAGTTCAAAAAATCCTTAGCCTTACAATAATATGATATAAAATTACACTATCATGCTGGAAACTCTGAAACCTCTAAGGTACTTAATATGAAAAAATTTAATGGATGTAACAATGACAATCAGCAGGAAATTTAATTTGCCCCATAAGACCTACCGTGGAAAACCTCTTATAAAGGTTAATAATTAGTCCAATTATGTAGAAACTTTACATGAATTATTATAGGCTTATTAATCGGTCTATTTTTGAACTATAAACACATGCAGTAATTTAATACTTATACCTTTGCCATCCCTTTTAATTTATTATATGCTTTAACTAGATGAAATAAATGTCCTAATGACAGTATTTTAGCAAAGGCACCATGTATTGAAGTTACCAGTATTCCTGATTTTTATAAGATTCTATGAAGACATTTTAAGAATATTTGTTCATATATAGTACCAGAATCTGATTTGAACAAGGACGAGTAAGAATGTTAGAGGTGATAAACGAGGTTATTGAGTACCTGAGTTAACACATATTTAGGATTTGTTATGAAGCATCCAGGGGACTTCTCATACATTCTTTTGCTCTCCCTTCATTTGGGTTATAAAAATGTGAATGCAATATCCCTGGTAGACTAAATCCAGTTTTCAAGTTTTTATTAAAAAGTAGGAGAAAGGAGTATTTTTATGGGTCAGGTGTGCAAGAAAAATAGGTGGAATTATTGCACAGTTTCTATGCCATATAGTTATAGAATCGGTAAATTATAAAGAACAAATTTGTTCATTGCACCTAGCAAATAGCTTTATACTTATTAATAATTCGAATTTTTTGTACATTTTTGCCGGCTTGGTATGTATATTTTTATTTTTTCCTTTAATCCCGGGGCCGGGGGGGGGGTTTAGGCGGTAAAAGGAAGAAGTCTACAACCCAAACCCATAGTCGCAAGCTCATACTAAAAGGGGTATTAGTTTAAAGTATAAAGCAGATGATACGGACAAAAGGATGTTAGTTCAAATCTCCAATGACCCTAGTCATTAATGACTAAATACACTATAAATTGATTAAGCGTATAACATTAAGAAGTAACTTTGAATATTTTAAAGATAAAAACCTGAGTTAATCCTTTAGTTACTTTTTTTAATAGGAAATCTTAAAGTATTCGTATTTCTAATAGAAAAAAAATATAATATTAATGTTTTTCTAATAGGAAATAATGCATGATTATCTATTAACATTCCTTAATATTGGATAAGTTCTAATTAACCTTGGACGATATTATTAGGACAAAACGGATTGCCCATCTGCATTTATAGTAGTTGCCGAGCAGGAATCTGGCTGATTGGCGTTAGCAAGATCCTCGGTTGCTCTTTGATAGACTGGAGGAAGATTGCTAAGATAATAAATAATGTTTTAAGTATTATTGGTTACCAGTTCACTTAGGTGTATAGTTCTCGGCTTATTTTGGCGTAGAAAGTGGTGGGTCGGTAGTGTTGTATTTAAGTTGTCCTATGTTATAATTTCAACAACAAATTAGCGTATTTAAATGGATTTTTTGTGGATAAGGATTTAAATAATTAATCAGTATCTATAAACTTATTTAGATGATTACATAGTGAATCAATTTATTATTGGTATGGAAATTTTCAATTTGATAGTTTAACAGTAATCTATAGTTAATACCTGTATATATTAATAAGTTCTTTAGATTTCAATTCTATTCTAAGGATATAATGAGCCCATGGTCCTCGAGCGACACCTCAGAGGGGAAAAAAGAGTGTTATTGGGGATAAACCGTCAAATCGGGGGGATATCCTAAAGCTCTAAGGTACCAAAGCTAAATAATTAAAAAAACTATTAAGAGGCGAAGTAATTGAACTCCAGGTACCGGTAACAAGCTTAAGATGAGCTGTGAAAACGATAATGACAATGTCGATCTAATCACAATCTAAACCAAGTATTCTGTAAAGAGGGCAAAAAGAGGTCTACGCATGTTGTCGATAAGGCAATTATTCGATCGTAAGGTGGTATCTCAAGGGGATTCGGAAAGACAAACAGGGATTGTTAAACTCGGTTCCACAGCAACAAGGTTGAAACCTCCTATCTTGTGGTCAAGGTCCCATTCTAAACAAAATTCAATAAAAAATATTCTATCCTATAAATTCTACGTTTGTTAGAACCCTAGAGTCTGATCTGGTTTATAGACCGGTGAGGTTCATTAGTATAATTAGTTAGATAGAAATAAAATATGTAATTATGGTTGACCGTGTCAATGAATATTCAATGAGGTCTAACATAAGCACAAAAAGGATCTTAACCTATTATCATTATTACACCAATACTTAGGTGGTGTCGGCTTCCTATACATAACTGGCTCTAAACCCAGGAATAGTTAACTTGTCAATAGATGCAATTAGAAGTTTGAATAAACATATTATTTATATTAGAAAAATATCCCGTTATAACTCGAATAAGCGACGGATTTTATTATTGTTTAACAAGCGGTAAAAATTGTAAAATAATCATAGACTCATTCTTACCTGTCGAAGGGTTTTAAATTCTAATAGTAGTATAAAAGCATCAAATCATTTTAGGTTTATAGATCAACGTAAATCAGAGTTTGCAGGTATACTCCTTTGAAGACCTTTAATAAATTCTGATAATGTAATTTTTTAGAAACCAGGTTGAATTTTTCAGGATTGGTGTTATGTGCGAGGGGAAACTTTTGATGTTCGTTGCCATCACACCAACAGTAAATTATAGTTTATTCTGGTACAATTGAATCTTAGAATAGCTCCAACATAGAGTATAAGGAATCCATAGATTAATGGAGAAAAAAGTTAAATTTAGGATCAGGAAATATATCAAATACGAGGTCAAAATCAGCAATTAGTTTAACAATAGTGACTTGCTGATATTACCAATTAATAGTCTTTCCCATTTTTTTTAAAAAGAAAACCACCTCATTATAGGTATAAAATTTCACTCTTATCTTGATTGATGTAAAAATCACTTTTAATGATTAATCGTGCTCATCTTACGGTTGAAGGTAATAAATTCTATTAGAAGATAAAATCTGTATAGAATATAAGGTAGAAAGTTTTTAAGATAAAAACATTGTTAGTATCCAAAACCAATTAATCAATTTAGGATAAATTTGATTTAAAAGCATAATCAAAGATTTTTAGCCTATTAAGCCTTGTTTACTTTTATGATGATTTAATACTATATACTAGGAAATAATTTCCTGTTGGAAATGTTTGAGGGGTGAGAAAGGGTGGGGTTTGTTTCAAACCTTTTAGTTAGTTTTTTGATTTTACTTAGGAAATTGCAACTAATCAAACTTCTTTAGCGGGCATTTTAGACTAATGTAGTTGGAGATTGGTTTTTCAACATAGGTACTGTTTGTAAGTATTATCTTTAGGTAGTTTAGGATTTATAAGGTAACTAAACTCCAAATATCCCTCCTACATAACGTAATATGTTGAGTAAACTAAAACGGTATATCTCTTATTATATCGGAGCTCTGGCTTTAAAAATCACAGGTAGGTCTTCCATTATTTATTTACCCTCATTGGGCGATGCGAAGGACCACGCCAGTTTCCTCGTAATACACGCTGCCAAATAGGATTACCGCCGTTGGTATATTTATTAATTGTTCATTCCTTTATTGAATATAGTAGTATTGTGTTACTTTTATGTTATGAATTAAGGAGCATTACTAATGGTTAGCTACTCTTTGTTAGGGGGGGGATTATTCAACCTCAAGATTTAAAAAATATAATTGCTTATTTCGACTCTATGGTCCAATTGGTAGATGGTTTAGGCTTTAGGTTTTATCTTTTATAATTATTCTATATTCCTTTTAATAAATCCGCTTTCTACACAAGGATTGTTAATTCCTTGGTGACATGTGCTAAAAACACGCCTGTAGTTTGAAATCAAGACTAAGAAGACATTGGGTGGATTAAATGGTCGTTACCTTTAACTTATACAGTATTTAATGCTAGTCCTTAGTCTAGGGCGCTTTCCCCTTTCTATGACAGATCCCCCTATAGTATAAAATTTTATATGTAGAATCTCTCGCTTGTGTCAATATTGCTTTCGATAGTATATAAACCGTGTATTTTTTAGCATAATTAGGTGCCATTTTACTACACTATATTCATTAAAGTTTGAATATTTAACTGTTATTCTAGCTAATTCTAATGACCCGTAAATGAATTAATAAAACGCACTGAAGGCGACAATTCTTAAGTTTCCTTTAGTTATCTAGCTCTATTTTCAATATATTTTTGGTGAACCTTAACTAAAACATATATTTTATTTGTTTAAGGTTCTGGATATGTTTACACGATAAATGGCGTATACTTTATCATCGCTATGCATGGGTAATTTAATAGAAGCGAGTTAATGCCTGTACCCTCTTTAATTTAAGTTTATTACCTTGATATTCACAGATTATTTTCGTTTAGTAATGTTATTCCTTGAATTTATACCTAGTGCTAATATCAACTTTAAAATCTATCTAGTTTAGGTACTATTATATTGGTTTTCAACCAAACTTTCTTATCTAGGAATTTTTCTATAATAGTAATTTAGTATTATACAGTTTTAGATAGTAGTAGTCAAACAACTAAAGTATTAGATAATGGGTAAGTATAGCAATGATAGGTCCTTAATGGTATCGGGGAGTAGTTGTAACAAAACAAAAGTAAATAACGTTTCTAATTTAAGTAAAGGAGTCCGTAAACAGAATATTAGTCTTTATATTACATTATTGTATTTTTGTGTTTTACGGTATCTATATTTCTATTCGCCACCACATTGGTTTGTGTTAGTTAATTCAGTTTATAGTTAACTTGTGACAGTTCTCAATTAGCTAATCTAATTTTTATAGTTTATCTAAGGTGACGAGGGAAAGTGGTTTGGTCCTTCCTCAGGGTTCAGCAAAAAAAATTCTGAGTCGGCTAGTGTTTACGAATTATATGAGAAAAAACACTTAGTTTATGGTAAACTTAATATCCAAAAATAGGAGTTCTTATATAGAAATTTCTCCTACCACACCTTTTTTATCGGTTAAGGACGGCACATCTAGCTAAAGTAATAGTAGATCAGGGCACAACTAAGGAGGGTTATGATCAAGGAAAAAGCAAAGAGAAATTGCAAAAATAGGACCCTAACTACTTTATTCCTGTAACGTTCGGGGTGTCGAGTAGATCCAGAACAATACTTGTAAATAAGATGAGCAATGAGATTATTATTCTTCCTTTTGAAAAGCGTTAGCTTACAGGAAGGAAGCCAGAAGGCTTGCAACAGCAAGAAGAGATCCATTTAGAATCGGGGACGAAACTTAAAACTTCCACTGAAGGGGGGTCTTGAGGGTGAATTCCTCAGCTGGACCTCTTCAACCCTATCCCGATTTTCAGCTAAGCTTGAACCCCAATCGCATCCCCGCTCCTTACTGCTCAACCTCATGAGTTCCAACTTAGCCGCGAATCGACTTGAGAAGCTTCTGTTTCGCTACAAGATCATGATAATGATTCTGTTGAAGACAGATTAAATGATGATTTGTTACTCAAAGGAATCGGATATGTAAGATGGTAAGAAGACAAAAGAGTAACGCAGTAGAAAAAAGCAGAAAATGTGTAAAGTACCTGGTATATGAAAGATGTAAAGACAAAGGTATAAGGAGTAGAAAAAGTAAAAATAATGAATCAAACATGCTAACTATTTTTAGCTGAGAAGCTAAGGTAAAGAAGTCAAAAGGAACAAAAAAGTGATTAGATTCGTTAAAGGCTAATTGATAGAAGAAATATGAAATTCTCAGAAAAACTGAGGCCCTAGGCACAAAGGTTCATAGTTATAGATTAGTACTTGAAAAACGCCAACCAGCGTGTGGAATGCCTGACAAAGTTCGAGGTATTAGACGGGTGACTTTAAACCTATATCTATCGACACTGTTATCATTTTGTAAACTTTAAATTATTAAAGTGCTTATAGGGTGGCACAAGATTAGTAGGGCTGCTCCCTAGGCTTTTTATTGTTTAAATGGCAAGATAATATATTTTGCAAAATTTGCAAGTATATATATTATAAATAAGGTATAAAATTTATTGAAAGCATAATAGTATTATTAGTTTGCGTTCTAAAAAAGAAAATAATACTTTTATACAGCTTATAATACCAGCCCTAAAAATAATTATTAAAAATAACCCAATGCCGTGGCCACCAGTTGTGGCGGCCTCCCGGTCAGCATTAAGCACGCACTTGAAGTATTAATTTATAGGACTTATGTGTACACTATTATATCTAAAATACGTTCTACGGTTAGGTTGTGTTATGTATAAGTTATCTACTTAATTAGGTTTATTTAAATAATAACAACTATTGAGATTATAAAGTCATCGCTTTCGTAAAATTATTAAACGGCTTAATAATCGATCATTTCGCAACCAAGAAATATAAATTATGCTATGAAATTTTGGTATCTCTAGCGGCTTTGTCTTGGTTATACAAATGACTTAAGGTGTAATTAGCTTCGCATTATAACCCTAGTATAGCTGAAGCAATGTCAATTCTGATTGAGGCGACATTATGGGTGACGTATTAACTGGTTACTTATTCGTTATTTACACGTAATACAGCTTCAGGCCATTCTTTTTCTTAGGTACTGCACAAATAGGTAGATGTTTTCTATACGCATCATATGAGCTCCATAGAAATTAGCTTTGAGTAATAGGTGCTATAAATCTACTATCCTTATGAAGGTACAGGTTTCTTGGGTTAACTTTAGATAAGATACCCAAAAATGATTAATAATAATTTATTAGTATGCAAATATAATTAAAACATAACAATAAAGAATATTGTTCTGCATCATATAAACTCGCTCATTGCCAGAAAATAAAAGGGAACTTTTAAGATTCGAAGAAATATTAAACCTTGTATTTGAATTGTATGTTAATATAGGGTGCAAGATTGCTTGTTCAGTAAAAAAATAATAAGCTAAAGAAACTAGAGTGTACCTTTAGGGTCTTTAATGATTTTTTAATCAAAAAAACTTGAAGTTATTATATAAGGCATCTGCTCCTAACAGGAGGAATAATTCTAGGTTTACCAAACTTGTCAATTCTATTTAAGTGGTGTAAAGTCCCTTGAAAAATTCAGTTAATAAATATGGTAATTACAAAACTTTGTATTCGATTGGTTTTAGAGGTTTAAATTCTCCCTGAATAGTTTAATCAAGAAAATTTAATAATGAATTTTAAACTGTAGAGAACTTTTTATATAAAGACTCTTTTACCTAGATTAAATATTTTGACTCGAAGGCTTGGATCTAATTTTGCTATAAACATACAGAAGTAACTAGAAATAAAATAAGGCATAAATATAGTCGACAAACGTTAGAAATAACAAATAGGGAGATTTAAACAGAGGTATAAACCCTTTGTTATTAAACAATAGAGTCATCAGACAAATTCAGGCTCTAAATAGAAAAGACGTAAAATAACTACAGAACAGCGATTTTTAGATGATGAAAAAGAATCAAAATAATTAATTGTAATAACAACTTATATATATAGTTTATGGGTGAATTTATAAAGATAGTTGAAACACAGAAGCTTTTAATTCGTTCAACTAACTATAACAAAGAACGTTAAAAATTCTAGAAATTATTAAAGGAC
>JACYFI010001049.1:0-12879 GCA_020975735.1 Ophiocordyceps xuefengensis | reverse complement strand
GGTCTTCTCGTCTATCTAAAGGTCAAGCTGTATCCTGGCACAACGCATGTCCAATTGCACTGAGTAATCATAAGGAGCACAGCTGTGTACTCGTTACGCCATTCATGAAGCCTCATTTACGGGCCAGGGCTTTCGCTCCTTAGCACCCTCCTTAAAGAGCCGCTTTTAAGCCCGGGTTGTCCGTCGACCCTCAAGTAACTAGGTATTATTTAACCTATCCCTGATTAAACCAAAAGCCCGGACACCCGGGCCAGATTCACACTTATACTGTAGGATTTTTTATCTTTCGCAAAAAGTTGCGGTGTTTTGAAGTTAAACAGTCGGTACAACATCATTTATTTGCTCTTACCTTTTTTACTGATATTAATTCAGAATTGAGGCCTTCTTAATTGCCGAAAGTTAGGAGTCAAATTGCCGAGGTTCCCTTGCGCACAAATTTCTATCCTTATGCAAGGATTAGGGCAATGTGTTAACCTAATTTTGATTTATTTAAATATACCGGGTTAAATCAATTTCCGCGATTTAATAGAAGAACTTCCTCTAACAACCATCCCCTTATTAAAGGATTGAACTTTAGAATTCATGCAATTCTCGCGTGCTATGTTTTAGACGTGGCGGAGCCTTCATTAAGTTCATTTGTATCTTTGCTCCCCTGGTGAAGGGATAGTAATTGGAAAAAGGTAATAACATTATTTGTTATTCATCTGCAAGACTTGTATCATAAAAATTAGAACGTTTACTGTTGGGACAATTGTTTATAACTTTACCCCTACTTTAAATACATTTGTAAGTTTTGGTATAACAATGTTTTTCTGTGTAATTCTGTCTGATACTAAACCGCAGTTTCACTCCTTCACCTAAAATATTGGTATCCTTTTTCATTTTATATATAATTTACAAAAAACGTTCCTTCGGGCCTTTCTAACATAAACTTACTACGAGTAAGGATTGTATTAGCAAAAATCTCTTTTTCACAGGTCCTTCAACCCGGTTTTCTATGTTAGGAATTATTACAGATAGCAATTGCCTTTAGCATAGTGCCGTAAGATTGCATAGGCAAGCTTTTAATAATTGGCAATTTTAGTAATCCTTCTGTCAGTAAGACGCTGCTTTATTTAATCGATTCGTATCTTTGCGCTTGTTTAAACAACTGAGATCTATACACTGTCTCTCGTTAATGTAAGGAATAACTCTAATGTTTAAACAGTAAATTCTCTAGAGTCTTTAATAGAAAAGAAGCTTCATTAACACTACTGCGGCCTATCGCACTACCGCAATAGTAACCTCTGCCTACATCTAAATAATTACCTCATTCCTTCCTCAAAAAGAATTTTTATCCTTTTTTTATTAAGAGAAAATTTTGAAAGAACAGCTCTTTTAGCTTTATACTAACTTTTTAAAGTTTTCAGAATTTTTTTATGATAAAAGATTTATATGGAGAACGCATCTTCTGCTTGTACTTTTATAAAAAAAAAAGATAATCCCCCCATAATAACATTTAGGATCAAAGATGTTATTCTGGTAAAATGTCTTTATCATATTAAAAACCCAGGTATTAAAAACCCCAAACATATGGGACCAATAATTTCCATTGCTAAAAGTAATATTTATCTAATTTTGTAATTTACAATTATTCAAAATTCCAAAGTTACCGTGGGGGGGCCAGAGTACACCCTTACATATTTATAATAATCTGCACAAAAAACCAATCTAGTCGTTGCTCTTTTACAAGCAGTATTTTCACGTACTACTGATTTGATCCGCGATACCCCATGTCCATTACTTAGAATCTCCTAACTTTCGTTACCATACAGCAGTGTTAGCTGATCCCGCTCTAGGACTTTGTCCAATAGTTTGGGTATTAGGAGCTTTAGGGTGTCCCGGAAGTTGGGGCTTAGTCACGATGTTCGGGGCCTAATCCCAATTTCATGATTGTTGACTCTTTTACGCTCTCCCGTATTCTCTAACTAGCTTAAAACGTTTTTTCAACTCTAGGGACGGTTTTTTCAAAATTGTTGTTGGTAACAAAATATTTTGGTTTATTAGATATCAAACTATATTTAATATTTTTCCAGCCTTGTATACTAAAATTTGGTCCTTAGTAAAAAAAGATTTTTCCATTCTTTTAAAATCCTTTAGATTTAATGATAAACTTTAGAGGCCGTTACTTATTAATCCTAAGACTTATAAGGCCGGAAAAAATTTTCTTTTAGTATACTCATGTCCCATTCTTCACTTGGTAAATTTTTATTATAATTGATATTTAAAAAAAATAAACATCCATTTATTTACCCTCAAACGTTCTGCTCCCCAAACTCCCCTTCTACAAACATGACGTATAATTCAAATACATTTTAAAACGTAGGCATATTGTATTTGTAAACACATTTAACCGATATTTACACTTGAGCACTTTAAAATAATACATTTTTAGGCTCACAGTGCAACACCACAAGCGAAGTCTGTATTAAATATTGTTCAAAGAAACCAATTCTATTAAATTTAATACTAAAACTGTTGGAGGCATCATTCTAATTACAACTGTTGGGTGATTAAATACTATATTAAAACATAATTTTATTATAAAATTGTATTGACTATAACTTTTAGCAAGCAATACTACTATGACTGGTTTAGTATTAAATACTATAATGTTGACATTATACTAAAGTTATTATATGTTATTAAAGAACCTTTTCATTTAATAATGTTTTTTATAGAAACAAGTTACAAACAACTTTTATTTACGGAACTAGACATGAGTTCAATAAGTGTTCTTCAACACATCCAGCCTCTGCTTGGTAAGCTTGTGTCTATGTAAGTTCATACTCTTATGAAAGGTTCAGGAACAAGGTTTCGTATAATTGTGTTTACCGTAAAAGATTTGTTTCGGATGCCCTTCTTAGCTACTTACAAGCGCTCTGTACGAAGTGATTAAATAATGGCTGCTTCTAAGCCTGACTCCATGTCGACTTTAATAACAAAAAACTTCTTAATTTCGATCTAAACTAAGTAATTAGGGAACCTTAAACTCTTTTGTTTCTTGGCTGTTTCCCTTTGACATACAGGAAGATTCTGGCTTATAAACAGAATTTATCCTTAAAAGTTATATATTAATTTTGTGGAAACTATCCATTAGGCCAAAACGGGTTCTTTAACCGGGCTAACTAGTAAGGCCTCCCCGATTTTAAATAAAAAAATTTATTAATTAAAATTAATTTATAAATGTAATCTAACCTTGAAATAAGAGATAGAGTTTTTAACTATACTCCTCTATTTTCTACGTTTGTCTATTTAATTTACCTACAATATTCACCAGGCTATAGTTTAAAAAGGAGGATAAATCTAATGTTTCGTTAGTCTCCAACTATTTAAAATGTCTCAGACTGATTATACCTCCACGCCTCTGCCAGTTTATGCTGTAATCATTTTGCTAGTAGCTTCTGCGAGATAAGATTTGGGTTTTGTCTATAGTTAGTGGTAAGCTCAAGATATTTTCTTTAACTTGCTGACTAACTTTCTTATAACCTAAATTTTACGCTGATGGGAATAATATTTTTATGTGCTCTTCCGAAATAAGATTTAATTATTAAAACATAAACTATGTTTTCATCAACTCATGTCTAGCGCTGGGCTCCCTAATAAAGATAAGGCGTTTTTTAAAATATTTATTATCAGGGTTTAAATATATCAAAAATGAGATGTTCTCGATTAATAAGTTTCTCCTGGGCCGTTCAATACTCTAATAATTTTGGATAAAAGTAAAAATTAAGATATTGGCATGTTTAATAAAAGCCGGGGCATCTAGAATAGGGTCTAGGATTTATTTTTTAGACTAGAAGCTGCCCACTTCCTTTTATAATCCCACCTTTTCTTTTCTAAATTTTGTAGACCCCACTACCTACAGAACTTATTACCTTGACGTTTATTTATGCATTTTATAGCTACCTATTTCAATTTTGTTATCTAATTATATTGAATTTTTCTTGCGTGGCTGGCTTCGCAGCAGCACACGAAATTCATTACTCATGACTTTTTTTTATAGGTATTATTGAGGGATTGTCTGATTTGCTTAATATTATTTCTATAATATTTTTGTTTTTTTGGTAATAATAAATTATTTTATCCGTAAACTATAATTTATGAGAAGAATTAACTAATTATTTTATTCCATGCATTTCTTTACGAATTGAGGCTCTGACTATTATCATTTAAGGCATAATTATATAATGAATTAATAAGGCAAACCAACATTATGTCGATTGAACTGCAACACCTTAAAGAGTCTTGGCTGCGGAAATTAATTCATTATTATATCATTCATGATTTTACTTTACCCCGAAGGGTCAACTACCTCGAGCCATAAGATGTTTATTACTTACTCTTACTTGTTTATGATTCCTTTAAGGACCGTATCCCCGCACTTTTGATGGTTTACTGGCAGATAGGTTTCACTTCTATCAAAATGGCTGTACTTTACAACCTTTATCATTCTTGTGCTGGGAATTAAATTCAAATGTATCCTTTGGCCATGTCCGAGCTACAATAACTCCACTGATAAAAATCTTCATTGTTCCCCAATTTGGTAAAAATAAAAGTTTACACCACTTGAGGTCATAGAGATTAAAATTATGAACCTTGCCTAAGATATTTTACTTAAATTGCCTACATTATAAGGTTTAGCTGAAAAAAATCTACTTCTTTTACCGAATTTCTTATATGTATATAGTCCATATATAAATTAGCCAAAGGCTGCTGGTAAACAGCTGAAGTCCTTCCTCCCCTAAAATATAGTTACTATATATTCTTTTATTATCCGTTTACGGTAATTAATAAATACTACTCGGCTTTTAGTAATGAAAATTTTGTTAATTTAACTTCCACTTTTTTAAAGCTTTTTAGCTAAACTGGCTGGTCTATTACACCTAATGGTTTTAGCTGGCCTGGCTGGTTAAAATCTATCAAAGATACTTTTCTATCCCTTAGGTATCAGTATAATAACATCACGCCTTTACACAACCTATAAGGCTTATAGGTGATTTAGCTATCTTTGCGCCTGTTTTTTCTGAAAAAGTTTTATACCTTTTTCGCTTTGAGTAGATATTTTATCTCTAATTACTTTTTGGTAAATATCTTTCCCATGTTGCTGCTCCAATTAAGTTTAATTTGATTTCTAGCTTCCCCCATTTAAGTATAACGTACCTTCGCGAAACAACTTTAAAGTTTCTAGTTTATGTTTAATATGCCTAGAAAGAAAGAAAATTTGCCTTTTGGACTAGTTATCGTTTATATTGTGCTTTTTAAAAAAAGTCCGTATATAGTATGTTTCTCTGTTTATAACTTTGGTTCTTTATTCAGGTATAAATTCTTTAATTCAATAAGACTAAAGTTACTATATTCCATAATGTTTAAAAAGGTGGCCGAATGCGCCGTGAGAGTGTGTCTACGCTTAAGTTAAAATGCTTAACACCTCATTAATTATGTATAAAAATCCTCATTAGTTGAAATTATTAGCAAGCTACCATAAGTCCGCTCCGGGGTTATATAATGTATTTATATTAATATTATTATCCAGCAATTAATTACCACCTTTTATTTTCTATCCCGGAGGGGATTAGGGAAGGGGCCCCTATTCATTTAATATTTGAATTTTATCCAGGACTAACTTATTTTTATATGAGATTACGGGTGTCAATAACCATGTAGTGTAAAATTCTTTATTTATTTCCATGATTAAGCTTGCGCACCTAATATATCGGTATACACTTTAACAACATAACTTAAATTAATTTTTATTAAATTTTTTAAAGCGTTTAGACTATATAAAAACAGGTGTAAACTCAAAGTGACCTCTCCTCATTTGCTGCAATTATCTGCTTGTCAGTGTCAGGAAATTAAAATTAAAACCAATGCTAAGCTAAGTTCTTTTTTTATTATTTTCAATTACTATTTAACTTCTCTATAACACAAACCTAGTACTAATAAAGAACCTATTTGTATCTAAAGTTTTCTTATTTTTTATTCCTGTACCTTTCGAATAAGTCCTGCACTAACTCTTAAGCCTTAGTAATCAGAGTTTTAGCTGCAGCGCAAGAGCTAAGCAGTTAATGTAATCTATAAGCCAAACCCCATTTTAAGTAGGAGTGTAACCTCACACCTTAAGGTGGTGTTTGGCTCGGATTGGCACAATTATACTTACGGTATCATCTATAGTTTTCCCCTTACCACGAGCCCCATAACTGTGCCCACAAAATAGTTACCATTTTTGGTTGTGTCTGAGATTGCATTATAGGGTTTTCCCCGTCAAATTTGATGGGTTATTGGCAGAAATTCATTTCTACATACCTGGCTATTTAAAGATTCTTTACCAATGCTCTTGATTCTTTACCAGCTATACAGCTAGTGTTCTCCTGTTCACTACAGCCTAGCCAACAGATACTTGCGAGAATTTTAGCTTACAATCCCTGGTTCGGACTTTTATAATCCGAACTATGGTTCAAATCACGTGCCTTCGGGTCTAACTTTAGACACCTGTTTCGTTATTTTGTACAGCCGCGGTGTTTACTCGCTATATGGCTCGCATACTAACGTTAAATTGGTTGACCAATTATGCAACAAGGCAAACCGTTCTTTTTAATCGAACTGCTTATTCAAACTACTATTTTCGTTAGATTCCCTCATGGGTGTAACTTTTCACATCGCTCCATGCTAATATCATTATTTAAGCCTTTGAGGAAGGTTCCCCCAATATTCTGAAACAGTTTTTCTAGCGTCTACTTTAAGGGTCTACCGTTTCACTCACGTGTATTCCTGAATCGTCTTTTCGGATTATTTCCCTGATTACATAGATATTCAAATTCACTTCGTTAGAAGGTTAGGATTTTCTCTTAAGGCAAGCTTATGTAACTTAATACGAAGTTAACCCCCAATTTGCTGCAGAGTGCCCACAGTTTAACTTTGCGACTTTTATAAAACAATAAAGCAAAAAATCCCAGAGAGATACAAGCTCCCCTTTTCGATTTTCTAAATACTGAAAATTGTTGCATAAGGCTTGGAGACCCAGCAACACAATTTCATAAATTTATTGTTATAGTAAAATAATAGTTTACAGAATTCTTTAAATAAACTTGCGAAATAAAGAGCTTTAGGCATAAGATAAAGTTTATTAACCCCAGGTTTTCGAATCGTCCCTTTCACCTGACGAGTTCTAAAAAATATATTGGGAAGTATTTATCGCCTATGGAATATAAAATTTCTCTTTGATACATGGCATTAAAATGCCATAATTAGTTCTTTATATACTATATAATTCATTAATACGTTATAATCTTTGTTTTTAACCCTGATTCTACAGTTCTAAGAGGGGTATTGGATGTTTTCGGGGTTACTGTGTAATTCGAACACAGGAAACTTTCTCCAAAGGAATAGGTGCCTTTACCACTCAGGGCCATAACCCCGTGGTTGGATCTTTGGACTCGTATTAGTGTTTAGTGCATTTATTTAACACAAATTACATTCAAATAGACCTAAAACCTTCAAGTAATCGTATTATCGATGTATATATTGTAAAATCACCTTCAGACCTTAATTATTTATAAAATTTGTGGAAATATAATATACCTTTCCATAAATCTAAAGATATTGACATCAATTCTTGTTGCAGAACAAAAAAATATACCAATTTATACTAGTTTAATCAGTAACCTAAAAGCCGCAAAGCACCCTATCAAGATAAGGGGGATGGTGACCCTTGAAAGAAAATAAAAGCAAGGATATGCGTTAATGCACTATGAAAAACTTTTCATGATAATAATCAAATTATTCTATTTTGTTGGCAGCTGCATTGTGTATACCTCTTTCATCGAAGTCGTGTACGGTTTTTCCCTCCGGGGCCATTCACTCCCCCCCCCGACTCTCTTCGAGATATGGAGGTGGCGTGGCTGGGATCTCCTTCGAAAAAGGAAAAAATTATGTCATGGCTTTAACCGTTTGATACGGTTGCATTAGTGAAACAAGTAAGCTAAATGGTACACCTATCTCTCTTACTCATGCACGCCAGGTAGCAGGATAAATAAGGCCCCCAAACCCTAGCTCTTCTTATTTTTTCATATTAACCAGCAAGCCTTGGTACGGATTTCCATACGAGCCTTCTTTATCACAATCTCTGAACATAAGTTTTTCAACTCCTGAATCCCTGCTTTGTACCGACCTAGAGAGGGTGGCAAAATGGTGGCCTGCCTAAAAGGGGTATGATTAGCCAACCGGAAATTCTCTTCGGAGATAGGGCAAGCGAACAATTTGATATTTATTGAGTAACCGGTTCACAATAGGTTATAAGTGTATAAAATCTTATCTGTCATTATTTAACCCAGAGTACTTTGGGATTTGAACCAGGAATTTGAGGAGAAGCTTCTGTTTTACCAATATTAATACACTCTTTTTATGTTTTTTAATGCTCTACAACAGCGACAGGTTGCTAAGGGGGCTAGAATAAGCTTTAGCAGGTACTAAAAAAGGCCAACTGGGGCCCGGGTATAAACAGCCTTACAGAGAATATCCGATTTCGAACGGAATTGGTTTAAAACATGCTAGATTAAAATTCGAACACTTACCAACCTTTAACCACTCGGACAATTCTCTTAATCGTACATATTAGAGGGCCTGTCCTTATAAGCTCTTCTATATATCCTTAGGTTATTCAACTCAATCCCTGTTTTTGGTTGGAGAGGTCTCTCCTCATAATATTTTTTCCTTATGACACTACTTTCTAATCTGATCCCTTGCTTTGCATCCTTACTTTCCTTAACCTTGCGCCACAGCAAGAATAAACTAATCGAAGCTAGCCTACAAAGGGTACACGATAGACCACGGGCCACTATAACAATCATAATTCTTTGGGAACCAGTTCAGGATAGCTTATGCTAGCGTCAAGAATAGGCAGTGGCTAAATTCCTTCAGCAGAATGAACGCTTGATATATTCTTTTAAGGAATACACTTTAACCGATTAAAGTTAAGGAATCTTATACTCTCATGAAGATATTTAAGGCCTTGTGGATGGCCTAATATATTAGCTACTTATTCACCCAGTCTTCCTTACCGGGTTGTATGTATTTCACGATCGTCTTGAATTCCTTTTAGGGACAGCTAAGCTAACGAACACCCTATATCTTATAAAATCTTTGGTTCAAGGTATTGGATAACAGAAGCTCCTAGAAGCAAATTCTTATTTTTTTTTTATTGTTTTTGTTTAATAATTTTACCAGCTTTTTAAGCGGAGGACCGGTTTTCAAAGAGGATAAGGGAGTTAGTTAGAAGGCGGTAGCCGGCAACAGATGCGAGTACACCACCCTAACCCTGTAAGGCAAATAGCGCGTTGATCAAAGGGGTATAAATTTACAATATAACAGTCTGATCTTTGGAACTTAAATTATTAAAAAAATTAGGAAGGATAAAAGATTTAAACCTTCACATCTAGGGAAACAGATCGTTCTCCAAATTGAAACTTAATTTTCTCTCTTTTTTATTTAATAAATTATTTACGGTAAGCCTCCTTTGATTTAATTTGTTAGCCATTCATAAATAAATAAGCAGTGCGTCATTTTAAAATATTACACAGGAGAAGCCGGAAACAGCAGCTAAAAAATCACGAACTTTGAACGTATACTATTACTGTCCACACGCAGCTGCGTTAAGAATAAAGAGATATTTAGGATTGAATTGTTTGGTTTGAGGTAAAAATAGCCGGAAGCATGGCATGCACATTTTTTTCTGTTTGATATCACGTGCGGCCCCTGTATCCCTATTTATTTTCCTAAAAACGTGCAAAAAAAGACGCAAGCTTTATTTATATAAAACTAGGGCCTATTCTGTTGAAGTATATAAACCAATGAACCAGCCGGCCCCCTATATTTTGCAGAATCGCGCAGGGAAGGGTTTAAATATTAAATCAGAACAGAGCGAGTGATCTGTGAAAGGCATTGGCGTAGAATGTTAGCATAGGCTGAAGCTTTGTTTAGTTTAATGGTTTTAGGTTTTAAGACAATTTTGAATATAAGGAATTACAACAAGGAAGTCCTTTAAAGAAAACAGAAGAAAAGATAATTGTATAAACCTAAAGATAAAGTCCTTTACTGTTACGACCTTAGACCCAAACCTATCTTATACTTGCTTAGTGGCGCGTATGAAATAAGTAGGAAATATTTATAAAACCATCTTACTTAACATGCGTAAGCAAAGCAAACATAAGTAATCTAGCTTTAAGGCAGAAGAACATAAGAGCGGAATGATTCCAAAAATTTATACGCCTTGCTAGCTAGAAATAACTCATTCTATAATAATGTTACTGTTGCTTATTCTGCATCTCTATTGTTTCATCGGTAATATTATGGGCCACCTATAGTCGCTAATAATAGATTATATCCTAGCAATAAACCAATCTATTATTATCAGAAAGTAGTATTATAAATATTCCTACGTTATGACAATTGTGACTGTTTCTTGTTCATATAACATCTCAATATACTATAACAAACACTAAACATTAGTGTGCTTTTGGTTCACTAATTTTTATTATATTAGTTGGTAACCTAACTTTTCGTTCTTAGCTATAATATTCACTATTTCACTGTTACTGTTTGCTAGTTTAAGAATTAATTGTTTATTTACATCATTACCTATTAATTCTTCCCATATGAGTTAGGGGCAATATTGCTGTAATGCATAATTAATAAATATGTACAAATTCAATATCTAAAGGATCTAATTCAATTATTCTTTTTAATTCACTTGTTCTGTAATAATGTTTAACAGCAGAATAAATCAAAAATAATATAAGATACGGTCCCCTAATATATACAAGATCTAATTAAGAGAACCTATAAAGGGTTAATCCCTAATAATATTAATAAAGAGAATAGATGCAATAGTCCTATTAATAGACATTAGAGATGCTATAGATTCTATAATTATGACAGGTTATACCGAAACAATAATAGCAATCTAATACTTAAACATCTAGATATTCTAACTGTATAACCATTCAGATATAGCATTCGTAATAAGGTCGCTAGATCACAACCCCATTTGCTACTGGGCAGTTTAACTCTTTTTTTTTTAATCCCCTAAAAATCTAGGTATAAATAATATTATACTGGGCTACTTTATATTTTTCTGGTGTGTCAAGTAACCTAACATATAGCAATCCCTTAATCCTTGACTTTGCATCCTTACTTCCTAGCTTTGTGCCACAGCAAGATAACACAAGAATCGAAAGCCTAAGCCCTCTAAAAGGGTATCGATAGCCAACCCAGCCTAATACCATACTTCCAATATCCTTAGGCAACAGGTTCAGATTAGGGGTTCGGACACTTCTGTTCCCCTGCTGGTTGGTTTAGGCATCATACATGCGACCCGCCTCACTCTCGAGATAGGAAAAAATTCATGTACAAATCTGCACCATTATAGGAAAAAAAGAATCTACATTGTCTTTTAGTGTACTGATCCCTTGGTCAGTTTGCGTATTTTTGTACTTATTTTTTTCTTAGCCTACTGCGTAGCCTTCGGCATTCTAAAGAATAAATATAAAAAAAAAAAGGAGTAGCTTCGCTCCTCAAAAAGTGGTAAAATATTAAAAGGGGAAAAAATTCGTACACAACGCTCTTATTCAGATAGATCCCCGTAACAGGGGTCCTTTCGCCGAAGGCTTTATTAATCATAAAAACGCGGCAAGGTCAAGACCTTGAACTGACATATCAGATCCGGAAAATTTGTTTAGGGGGTCAACATTTTTTAACTTATAGCCGGTTATATATATTTTAATTTATGTAATTCTTTCGATTATTTTTTGCTAGTAGGCGAAAGCCTTTCTCCTAACTCACGGAGCACTAAGGATCAGCAGTCATATTGGAAACATCTCAATAATAATTATACAAGATCAACAAAAATGTTTATAGTATTAAGTCAGAGAGGTGATCTGTTAAATATAAAGCTAGTTTTTAATTTACTAGTTTAAATTTGGATTGTAGTTTTTTGTGCTTCTAATCGAACGGGTAGGGGTTATAGATAAAGGGGTTTTTGCTCCAGAAGTAAGAAGCCCCCCTAGAGGCCTTGCCTATAGCACATATATAAGATATTTTTTAGGTTTGCCCTATTTTATAGCCCCGCGTAACCCTCTCCAGCCCTAAGAGGACAAGCTATCTTTACCTAGTCCCCCTTTAGACTTTATTAGCTTTCGTGCAGCAAGGGATAAAGGGTGGGTAATGGAAGTACGCATGTATGCCATTGTTTTCCACTAACCATCCACAACCCTAAAATTGAAATTGACCTTTATAGATATATATCTAAATATTTATACTAAGATTTCTTATGGGTTTAATATATTCTGGTAGGTATTTGAATTTGTTATTGCCTACAGCACAGTAACACGATTGAGCCCTATGGTAATTAGCAAGCTCTTGAAGATAAAAATTTTATATGAAATCAAGTTATGGATATCAATATATGAGTCCGTGAAATAAAAGTCTCCATCCAAATCCCCATCAAATCGGTTTTCGGAAAATCATTTATTATAGGCTGTTTTATCACATTTACTCATTGCTTTTCTTCTATCTTCGGACGTTATTGTCATAAACCAAATCAGAATCAGAATCATCTTCTTCCTCCTTTTTTACTCCTTTATCTCCGCGGCATGATTAATCAAATTGTTTCGAGGCCGAAGCTCGACCTTACGATTCTAAATTCTTGAGGGCATTCACTATTTACTACTATTGAATTTTATTCGCCTCACTTCGGTTGGGTATGGGTACAGTAGGATACTAGGGAATCAAGTGAGTATGATGTCCTGAATAATAGGTTGTGCTGACAAGGAGAATGGTGATGCA
>JACYFI010001048.1:0-12603 GCA_020975735.1 Ophiocordyceps xuefengensis | reverse complement strand
TTAGAAGATTCAGTAATAGAATGGGTTATCGCGTGATCTTAAATCAGTATACGTTGAAAAACTAGCTTGCTTAAAAGAGCCAACGAGTAGATGCGATTTTTCAATAATTTTTAAATATATGTAAGGGTGTACTTCTGGCCCCCAGGGAAACTGGAATTTTGAGAATTATTGAATTAGAAAAATTAGATAATATTACTTTAAGCAATAGAAATTATTTTCCGCAATCCTTTGGGTTATACCTACGTTTTAATTATGATAAAGACATTACATAATCAAAAACCATGAATCCTAATTGATATTGGCATTTATCTTTTTTTTATAAAAAAAACAGCAGAAGGGGATGCTTCCAATATATCTATTCATAAAAAATTCAACTTAAAATTAGGATATAAGCGTAGAGCTGTTTTTTCAAATTTCTCTACATTAAAAAGGATAAAATCCTTTTTAGAGTCAGAAAATAAGGATTATTTAGAAGTAGGCCAGAGTGGCTATGAGGTTGCTTGAGGGCGCAGTGAGTTTATGAAGGTTCTTCATTTAAGACTTTCTAGAGATTATTTTTCAACATTTGAAGTTATCCTTTTAATTACAAGAGGAGTTGTGTAAAGATTCAGTTTTGTTTAAACAAGCGGTAGAAGTTAATGATTAATAAGCAGAGCATCTTAACTACAGAAAGGGATTACTACAATTTGTCAATAGTAAAGCTTCTTATGTATTTCGGGGACATGCTAAAAGCAAATTGATTTTATCCTATAATAGAACCGGTTAAAAGACCTTGTAAAAAAGAGAATTTTGCTATTATACAAAGTTCCCTTTACTAGAGTAGTAGGTTATTGTAGAAGGCCAGGAATTTTCTTTTTGTAAAATATATAAAAGAAAAAAGATAAAATCAATTAGGGAAGAGTAAAACTAGTGTTAAAATCACACACAGGATAAAAGGAATTATTGCTCTATTACAAAGCTTTACAAATGTATTTTAAAGCAGGTAAAAGTTTAATAAACAATTCTCCAACATTAAAGTTGCCTAGATTCTAATTGAATTACAAGTTTGCCGAATAACAAAATATGTTATACCCTATTTCGATACTTATCACTTTCCAGGGAGGCAAAGAAAAAATGGCTTAATGAAGGCTCCGCCAACGTTAAAAACCGAATTCTATGAATTCGAAAGTTCACTCTTAATAACGATGGTTTAGAGGCAACTTCGTTCTAGTTAAATCTCGGGATGAATTCTAACCGTTAATTTTAAATTTAAACAAATTAAGGTAACCCACATTTGACCTAATCCCTTCAACGGATAAAATTTGTGGCGACGAAAGGAATCTTCAGGCAACAATTGGACTAACGTAACCTTCGGAATAAGAGGGGTCAATTTTCTTGTTATACAAAGTAAAAAGGTAGAAGCAAAATATTGTTGTACGGCTGTTTAATTAAAACACCAGAACTTTTCTGAAAGATAAAAAACTAAGTAAAAGTGTGAAATCTGCCCGGTGCCCGGCCTTTTGTTTCAACAGATATTAATTACATATACTAGTTTATTTGAGGTCGGACGCGGAACCCGGTTAAACGGCGGCTCTAACGTGAGGGTCGTAAGGTAGCGAATTCCTTTTGGGCCGTTAAAATGCGGTTTGCATGAATGGTGTAATCGTTTACACAAGCTTCCTGATCTATGATTGACTCAGTGAAATCGGAATAGCTGGGCAGATACAGCTAACCTTCTAGTTTAGACGAGAAGACCCATGCAAGCTTACTGTCACTAATATAGAAGTTTGTTAGAGAATTTTAAGATTAAAGGGTAAAATGACAATGTGACTATGAGAATCCTTAGTTGATCTTTCATAATGAAATTGAAATCTGGGTTTAGGATTATAATAGAATAATGATTAAGTCTGGCTTTTACTGAGTACTTTCTTTGCTTCGTCGTTTAGGCGAAGCTACTGCTATGAAAAAAAGACAAAAAAGATTAATATAGAAAACATTATATTCATAATAGGTAAAATCAACCAAATCAGTTTGACTATTTTAAGAGTAAGTGACCTTTGGTAAGGAAACTATCGGCTAGGTAGACAGTTTTTTAAGTGGGGCACATACCCTGTAAGATAAACACACAGGTCTGTCTAATAATTTAAATTATTTTTGTTTGCTGATTTTTAGTTAGTCTTTATATTTTTACTCTAATATAAATTATTTATATTTGCTGGGGTAATGCAGCTGTTTTTTTCCTAGGGTTAACAAATAAATTTTGCAGCTCCATTATACACTTAATATAACTTTAGTTTTAAATTAAGGTAGGATTTAACTATGTAGCAAAATTAGAGGATAATTTGAGAATAATTTATTAAATTTTCAGGCTGCGCTTATGCTAAAAAGCTTATAAGTTTTCATAATATTTTAGAGTTAGTTTTTTTTTTATCTTGGCTTGTTCCTACACCAGCAACTCGTGAAAAAAAGAATATTATTTTTAATATCCAAAAAGCTCAAACGCCTAAATCTTTGCCTTACCTGTTTATTATCTACAAATCTACAGTGCTAAGGACAGGGCTAGAGATTCAGCAATAATGCCAAATAAGGATAGAAACTTGGTTATTGCAAAGCATAGGCTAGGGACGTTTGGTCCTTTAATATTTTTATTTTATAGTATTTATTGTCTTTGTAGCCTTTAAGTGGTAGGCTTCTGTATTTTTTATATAATCGCGCCTAGCTACCATACCCACGCAACTATTCTGGGCAAAACCTTTGATTCCTTTCCTGTAAACGGTAAGCTAGGTGTAAAGGGATATGGATTACCTATGTTTTTACATCAGCAGGATGCTTGCAGCAAATTAGAAGTATGCAGCACAGAAAATATGCTAAAACTTTCCTTGCTTGATTAATTATGCCTTAGTGTTAAGGAAGCTACGCCTATTAAAGCAAGAAAATAAAATTATTAATACATAATTGGGGTAATTTTCAGAATTACCTACAAAAATAGTAAGCTTGAAGCGAAGTTTTTTCCTTTAACAAAATTATTGTAAAAATAAAAACCGTTCAACTACTATAAGGTGAGTAATTATGTAACAAACAATTAATCTTTTAATAATTACCCAACATTTTGCCATTATATACTATTTAAAAGAAAAAAGAAGTAAATTTATGCTTTTCTTTTGTGCTGGGCCTTCATATCCATAACCACTCAAGATCAGGTTTCAAATCGCTACTAAAGCTTATCCTAAAGGGATTAGCTGTTTGCATTAAAGAGCGTGCCAACACCATAAAGAACAATCATGAAGAATAATTTAGACAATAACTTAGAATATAATTCTAAGACAAATTGCTTTAAGGAAAAAAAGGGGGAGATCTGGAAAAAATAAAATATTTCCATTCTTTTCTAGAAAGAGAAATGGTAAAAACCATCTTTATTGTTATAATAAAATAATTTAAAAAAATACCCTGTTAAATAATAAAAATTAATAAAATAAATTCAAAAAGTTTATTTATGAATTTATATTTCAAAATCATAAGATTCGTAGGCTTCTAGAAAAACTTTTATACTACTCAGAAAGAAGACGAAATTTTTTAAAGAGAATAATATGTGAGATACGGCGGAAATTAAACATACAAACAATAAAAAGCAATATTGACTTTATATACTGGTAAATAAGAAAAAGCCTAATATTAATAAAAAAAAATATTTAAAATAAATAAAAAAGGTTAATCAAAAATTTAGGATAAAAACGTTTTTTTATTATTTTATATAAACAAAATGTGCTTGCATAAATAATAAGCCTCGGCCTGCGAAACAGAGTAAGTAATATTACAAAAATTCCATAATTTTGGTCTTTAAAAACCAAAAATATCTAATACATCTACTTTTTCTCTTGTCGTCCATAATACCTAAAAAGAAAATGCTTTTAAATTAAAAATTAAAATATTTTACTCAATATAAAATTCCTAATATTTATTTGAAAAAAATATGAAGTATTATTTATATAGTAAATACTGGAAATACATATTTTGAAATGAGTAGAAAAATATGACTAAATGTATTCTCTTAATAGATAAAATTTACATAACAGAATTAATTTTTATCCTAATTTAACAGTAAGATATCAAATAAAATATATAAGAAGAAAAATTAGAATATATATAATAAATTTTGAATCTTATTGCATATAATACAGGATTTTTTACTAAATCATTTAGCTTAAAATTAAAAAAGAAAAAAAAGAAATCTTTTTCCTTTGTGAGAAATAAGTTAGTATATGTCAATACGAGTTATTTACCTGTTAATACTAATAAAAACTGGCTTAAAGCCCATATAGGGGTACAGCGAAGCAGCTGAAGCAAATAGAAAGTCTACCACTCACAAACTCAAAACATGAATTTCATTTTTAAGTGCCCCGCACATAATATAAAAAAATTTAAACATTAACTCATTTTTACAATAATGATTTGCTGCTCCTGTGTACTACATATCCTTATCTTACGGATAACGCATAAAGATTTGTTGGCGTGGCATCTTCAGATAATTTTTTTTTTTTGGCCTGCTTATCCTTGAACCAAAGGTTTAACATATACTGGCCACGCACCAATCTTAGTTCAGGTGATTGTTCTAATACATAAGCTATTCAATTGAATACATATATAAATTCTACAATTAGGGTTCATAAAATATGATGAGGTATAAACATAAGAAATTATAAGGTAGATTAATCTAAACGTATAGAGCAGATCGCTCTTTATATCATTAAAATTAAAAGGAGAATTGAATAGTAGATCATCTTCAAAGGTTTCAAAGTTCAGTTATTAGAGGAAATTCTAATTCGAATGTCTCCTATCCAGTATATCACTTCAAACGAACGTAGTTGGAGCTTTTCCGTAAAAAGGTTTGGATTTTAGTTGGGTAAATCTTAAGTACAATTGGCTTCATTCAAAATATACTAACAGTTCCCCACCACGTTATCTTTGAAATCCACTGTTAACTGGTTTTAAGTTGGATGCGTATTGGATTTTTGTCATAAGACAAAAAGAATAAAAAGCTTTTTAGCTGGATAATCTTTCAAATCACTTAGCTTGCGCGCTTGCGAGCTTTGTGCAACAATAAAAAAGGCTCAAGTTATATTAGGAAAAAAACATAAAACTAAACGATGAAAAGTAGGGAATTTAGGTATGGATACCTGATAATGGCTGCAAGTTTAGAACAACACCACGTTCTTTGCTTATGGTTGTCTAGTAAGTGAATCCATTTCGATAAATACCTATTATGAGGCACGCCCCAAAAATTAGGAAGACCTATAAACTTTTTGTGCGCAAGCTAAAAGCTTATCATATATTGAAAAAAATATAGAACGATTAACTGTTAAGGGAAATACGAATAATTAGTAAGTATTAAGGCAAAATTAAATTGAAGGTGCCTACTAACGAACTAAAGGGAGGCTTTCCTACATAACTTCTGTAGTAAGACGCAATAATATATAAAAGAAATACCAGATGCAAGGTGATTAGTGCATTGCTTCTATTTCAAATGTTTCTTTTGTGCCTTTATTTTTTGCTATGCCTGGCAAGGCTTGGCTAGAAAAAGTATGCAAGATTTAAATCGAAAATCTATACTAGGTATACAAGTGCAATTAGTTTTTTCCGGATTACCCAACCAGTCGAGATAAGTCCTAATGGATAAGTTCTAGTATCTTAACTATAATTGTTGGGCATATCTTAAGTAAAAAAATAAGTCCGATTTCATGGGTTAGAAGTATTGTGTTATAAATTTCGGACATTTTAATGAGAAGTTCTTCCCTTTTTTCAAAACCAAATAAGATAATAGGTGATAAAAATCCAGGATGTTGAGAGATTGATGTAATTGCTAGAATTAATATGCGAATAAAACAAGCATTTAAACTGAATCGGATATGAAGATGAGCCTCCGGGTATAAAAAAATTAGTGGCGGCATGACTTCGTTAGAAAGTAATGCCCATGAATAAAGAGGAAGAATTTACTAGATTATGACTATATTCAATTAATGAGATTATACGGATAGTGAAAAGTGGTGCCTTGATAGTAGTCAAATATTTAAAGGAATCTTAAATATATAGAATAAAAATGCAAACATAGTTGAGCCATTTGAAAGAAATGGAACTACGAATAATTGATACCTTATAGAACCCAGCTGCATATAATGCGCAAGGAGGGTACAAAAAATGGTGCGCTTTGGGCACTCGATATCCGGCTTAAACTTCACCTCATGACCATGGAACTATGAGGGGCGACCGTTCGTCTGGGTTAAAAATACATGAGCTGGGTTTAATACGTCGTTGAGACAGTTATGGGTTTCCTATTCTTCTGAGCGAGTTAGGATAAAATAAGAAAACAACTTTTGTAACGGGCCAAGGGAACAAGAAGACTGTTTAACTCATAAGGTTAAATATGGTTACCTAACCGTATGGTTACCTTTGTTATGTGCCCCTAAATATTAAATATATATAGGCTTTTGTATTCATATTTCTGATTATTATACATAAGGCCATGTTTCTTTTAACTAAGACCAAAATGTATAGCATAAGCCCACCGGAGGAACGCTAAGTTAGTTAAAAGATAGTGCGAAGTCATATAGGCACGAAATCTTATCTTAGATATTCCTTAAAATATTGTACGTAATATACTATTACAATTTTAGGATTTATCCGTACGAATCTTGAGGATTTTAAAGAATAAGTCTAAATTTAATCATTAACTATTTAAAATATATCTTATGCCTGGTTAGCATAAAAGAAACTGTAATTGATTGTATCAATTTGGGAAGCAAGTCGGCAATACCTTGCAACCTGAGGCAGCATATAGATTTAATTAGACCAAATCTTATATAATTGTTTGCAAAGATTGCGTATTCTTACGCCTATATTTCTTGTATATCACCGCAAGCATAACTTGATTATTGTTTTTGCAAGAATACAAATGGGTCTGGTTTATTTTTACTGGCTTTTAACCCTTAACAGGTCAAAATGCACCATCTCGAAGAGGATAGGGTGCAGGTAAATAAATGCATGTTTTCGACCTTTAAGAAACATTCCTACCATTTGTTGTAGCAGGCTTAAAGGCCCGCATTTTTATTGCTTATTGGATACTAAAGAATCAAGGTTTATGGTTTGCTTATTTTTCCGCTTCTTAGAAGCCCGTAGCTTCGCTTAGTCACGCCTGATCTTTTCGAAGATCAAAGTACAAAAAACATACATAGAAACAACAATTAAACTAATGTATCTAAGCGATAACGAATACAAGGTACGAACCACCTAGTGAGCTTGCTTTAATAAAATCAGTCATCCACACAAAACAATATTGAAAAAAAGGTTATAGTAGTGTAAGAGTGCCGCAAGAATTAGGTAGGACAAATCTGCAGCTCTGCTTTGTAAGCCCTCATTAAAATAAAAAAGATACGTATCATGACGGTTACGACCATAGCCTCTTTCAATGCTTACCACCGCGGGGTTCCGAAGTCCTATCTGAGTCTATACTGTGGTTTGATGTAACAGAACATATTCCGGGGCTCTGTACCGGGGGGATAATAGGTGCAGGACCTATAACCCGTATAGCGGTTATACTTTAATCGGGTTAAAGCATACTGCTCGTAACATAGAATTAAGACTCCTTTATCGAAGTCTTAAGGTACATTGAGTCTTAATTCTAAATTAAGATAGCTCAAAGTGAACATAGGTAATTATTTAGAGCTCTACTTTTGCAGCCTTAAATAGTAAACAAATTTGAGCCCTGCACAAAAACTTTAATAATTGTAATTAACGCAAGCTTTGGGATGTTTCTTGATGATTTAGGAGGTTTGTACTGCGATGCCAAAGTTAGTTTTTGATAGTAAAACAAGGAATCTTTTTGCCTTTATATTTTTTAAATTTAAGGACTGTGTTGGTACACATCATTACGCATGCAACAAGAGGATATATTGTATTAAGATTTGTATTATGCGCAGCCTTGACTATATAAGGCAGAGTAAATTTATTTATAAGTCTTCTGTAATTGCGTCTAATTATATTGGAAAATAGCCGTCTTTCGCGCTTGCGCCGGCCCCTGAATGCTTTGGCGGATTTTCATATCGGTTAAAAGCACCCTTACAAAGCACCCCTGTATGCTACGCCGGGGAGTAAGTAGAAAACACCAAAAGGATGGAAAATTATCATTTTATTCAATATTGTTCAGCTTATTTTTACATGCCTTGAAGGCTTAGCTAGAAAATCTGCAAAGAAATATCCTTTATGACAAACATATTTAATTTCTTTAGTAATTTTTTGTGCGGTTAAGCTGTCTGCCAACCTGCCAGAAAAAATTACAAAGCATGTATGTTACATACACCGGCCTATGAAAAAAAGTTAATTTGGGGCCTTTATAAAATATAAATTTAAACTGCACGGCTGCAATTTAAATGATTGATCTAACTTTAAAATAATGTGAGATATATAAAAATGTTTTTTGTATTATTTGCTTCCTAGCTTAGGCAGTGCAAGATAAAAAATTCGTAAGCACCCTAAATAAACCAAAAGGGTTATAGCTTAATTGGTAAGCTAACTCTCAAAAGAAAAATAAGTGTTCGATTCACTTTAGCCCCTAGCCTAGTATGCTGGATTTGAATTTGAATAATATTTAAGTCTAAGTAGCGCAACATTGTAGGCACAGAGGTTAGCTAAGCCCAACGCGGGGTAGGTACCACGAGTGTTCCAGCAACTCTCCCTTAGATACAGTATTTATTGTTACTATTTTTAGTGTCTTGCGATTTTTTCGACCAAGCCTTTGGATAAAGGCATTTTGAAAAATTAAGCGCACAATAAATAGAAAAGCGCAACTCTATAGTTTTAATCGTTTATTCTAAATGTCCTAAATAAAATTAAAATAAAGATTTAACTAATAAGTGTGGGTATTGGACTAATAGGTAAGACTTCTAAACTTGAATTAGATTACTGAAGATACTTTTAAAGGTATTATTTAACAATCGTGGCCAAGCTTGAGCGTCTAAAAAATTTAGAAGTTGCATATTTTATTCTTTAACAAGAATAATAAAGGGCGCAGCCTAACCACTTTAGTAAAAATCTTTAAGTATTAAATGGGGTGAATAAATATTAATACGAAGAAATTAACGGCACTTTCTTTTAAGGCATACAATTTCTTGTGTTGTGCATTAATTTACTCATATTTCTTCCCTATGTTTGTGCTGTGCTGGATAAAAGAGTAGCTTGCCCGAATAAGGGTAGTTGCGTTATAGGTAAGACTAGATTATAATTACAAGATAATTTAAGGTATGTAATTTAGATGAGATAGTCTTTGTGTTTTTACCACCTGATGTCAAAATTTCCTGATGTCATTCTACAGTACCCCTGAAGCTCAAATTGCCGGCAAGAGCACTGAAACATTTGATTTCCTCTTGTAAGTTCAAGTCTTACCGTGGGCGTGAAGGGATTTTAGTAAATGGGTGAATACAGAGACTTTTATATCATTGAAATGTAGGTTATCGATCCCTGCAAGTCCTAAAATAAAATTAATTTGGCTAACGAGGCCTAAAAATATTTGTTAGGCCTCGCAAATCCCCTTTTAGATCTTAAGTAATTAATAACAAGAAAGCGTTATCATAGGGAAGACAACATTTTAGCTAATGACGGTGTAATTGGATGTTGGATCATGCCCCTTATTCAATTTAGGAAGATTATTGCTTCCTCTTTATTTTAAATTATATATCTAATGAAATGAAAATTTTAATCTTTTAATAGCTGCGTAAGCTCTTTTTTATAGCGAAGCCACGGGTAAAAATGAGAAACAGTCCGCAAGATAACTTTTTTACAACTTATAAATACTTAAGTAAAGGTTATTGTTATATTTCTTTAAGTAGGAGGGCATAGCTTCTACTTTTTTCCTTGCGTGCTGAACGAAGTAGCCGCAAAAAAAAGTAAAGTACAGCACAAACAAGTATAACTGCGCCATTAATAGCTTTCGTTTTTGTTTTTACAGGGCCAAGCTTATGCTAAACAGGAAAAAATTGCTAGAAAAAATTTGATCTAATAATAAATTACTACTTTTAGGGGGTGTCCTTTAATTCGGCAAAAAGCCGTAAACTTGCATTTTGCTGTTTCACGGGTTCGATTCCTGAATCTCCTAATAGATATAAAAAATAAAATGTGCATGTAATGCTATGTACAATCCAACCAACAACCTTAATTTTTCTTGAAAATTTAATTAATGTCTGGCAAAGCTAGAGCCTATATTAAATAATATATCCAATATAGGTGAGCTTGGTGAAACAAAGTAAAGGCTTAGGCGGCAATAGTACGCCTAAATTAAATAAATAAAAGCATATAACAAAGAGGTTTTTGTTATATTTTATCTTTTAATTAGATCAATGTATCTTGATGTAAGATGTTAATTTTTATAATGGATTATAGGTTAAATAGTGTTAATAGATATTATAAAGATAAAACTATTAGATTAAAAGCCAAGGGCTTTGTAGCCACGGCGTTAATAGTTAATGGTAAGACGTTTACTGGTTTTCACTCTAGCCTGTGTCAGTCAAATCGTGACTCCCCGTATCAATTACTTTATTTTTAATTCAAGGAAGAAATAATATAAAAATTATTTACAATTAACATAAGTTATAGATTTAGGTAGATTGACAGTTTTAGGCGGATGTATGACGGGCTGTTCTTATCAATTAAAACTAATGATGATGATAATAATGGGAAACTTCTAATTTTTCAGCGCAAAAAGCTCTATTATTCAGATATTATTTTTTTATTTACTATGAATAATAATTCAAATACCCACAAACTTTTAAACACAATTTAGCTATCAAAGAGTGCGCAAGCTCTTAAAATTTAATTCAGTATAAAATGACTATGGTGAGGTTAGCTAAATTTTCTATAAATGAAACTTAAGATACGTTTAGATATATTTTCCTATTATTGGGATAAAGTGATTCATTTGAATAACAAAGAATAGAAAATAACAACCTTGCTACATAATATATTGAAATAGGTGGTGTGTTTCTAAAGAATTGTTTGAAGGAATAACAAAGCTGACTTTTGAAGACATAATAAGGATACTTTGTATATTCTAAAGGAAGGTATATTCTAACACATTAAACATTTTTTGCCATTATCCAAGATACTATGGAATGTACAGTAAGGAGGGAGAGAAAGCCTAACCATGTAAGCCCTATAGATTTTGACTCTCTTGCTACGATTGATTCTATTGTAATTTTGGAATGAATGTAAGTTTTATAACAATAAAACTCTTGATGAATAAAAGATTGAACATTCATTAAAGCCGTAAAGCTTATTATTACCATCTAAGATATGCTGAAACTTAGGGAGGCAAGGATGTTTAGGTTACAATTGATTTAAAATTTCGGTTGGTTCAGAGTCCACTTATCTATTAAATAACGACAGAATTTGTTTTCTTTTTATTACGTAAGTTATTCAAAATAAAATGAAGGGCTGGCATATTATTCTTTGTTAATCAAGGAACAATTAACGCACACACAAAAAAGTTTTATGCACTTAAATGTTAAGCCGTTTGCCGTATAATTCGATTTTACAATGGACTTGCAGGTTTTTCGTGGCGAATGGTTGTTTTTTCTTTTTTTTGTTGTTTCTAAAGCTATGGGTATAAAAAACCAGAAGGCGCAACGGGCAACGCACTAAAAGTTTGTGTTTACAGGTTTTTCTATTAATTAAGAATTATATACCTCGAAACTCTCAAAATGATGAGGTATAAACGGATTAAACTTAGTTAACCACTTTAAAAAGCTGGTATATCCTCTTTCAGAAATCAGGTAGTTCTTTAGCTATTATCTGCCCTTTATCAGTATATTTAAACTTTCGCTTATTCTTTTATTTAAAAATTGTCCAATAAAGGGAATGCATACTCGTCAGCAAGCTCTTTTTGTTTGAAAGTTGTCTTATTTTTAGTTAGATAAAACTCATCTCTTTTGTTGTGCATACTCTCTAATTTTTTCTTGCGGCTGACGAAGTATGTCCGCACAAAAAATACCCCACATAAATGCTTGGACAGTAATTGTTTATATTTGTTTTAAATAGCGCATTGGCATAGCATGCCTTATGCGCACAACCCCCTAAAAAAAATATCCTGGTTATAGCTTCGTATAGAAAAATTCATAAATAAAATTATCTCGTTGTCTAATTAGGTAAAGCATAAGATTTTTGGGATTATAGTATTGGGTGTGAATCACCTCGAGATAAGATTTTTGGTACTCAGCGAGCTACGCCTTTTAGATCTAGGGTTGTTCTAGCACTTTCCATAGTTATCAGTATGTGTTGGCTCTATCACCTTTTAAATAAAAGTAGAGTAGTGTCTCTTATCTTAGAAATATAAAGTATAGTAAAAATTTGATGGGGCTTCGCCCACATAAAATAAAATACTGTTGAATACCTCTTAAACGTTAGAAAAAAGTAAATACTAAAAATTTTATTTATATAAAGAGCAATTGCTTGCTGGGGGACGGAACGCCCCTGCTAAATAAGGGGAAGATATTATATCAAATATTTGCTAGCTTGCATATCCCGAAGGATTTGCGAATGTAAAAGCTCGCCTAAATATAACATATTAAAGAGAAGCTAATTCAC
>JACYFI010001047.1:0-16043 GCA_020975735.1 Ophiocordyceps xuefengensis | reverse complement strand
TTGTATATAGCAAAATCGTGTTTTTACAGGTCTTTCAACACGGTTTTTTTCAGGAAATAACATGCAATTGTCTTTAGTCATAGTACCAAATACACTAGGACCTTTAATATTACAATTTTTAGCTCATCCTTCTGTAGTAAGAGGCTGCTTATTAAATCCGTTAACTTTACAGCTTGTTTAAACAAATCTGAAAATTAACCCACTTCTCTGTATAAAGGGTAAGCTTCTAAAATAGTTTAAAAAAATCGCTAGGTCCTTAATAGAGGAAGCTTTTCAATAAACTACTGCGCATCCTCACGCATAAGCCGTAATCTGCCTACATCTATAATACATCCCTATTTCTGTCTAAAAAGAATTTTTTCCTTTTATGTAGAGAAATTTTGAAAAAACAGCTTTGTCACGCTTATACCTAATTTTAAGTTTGAATATTTTATGATAGTTATATGGAAGCATCCTTCTGTGTTTTTTTTTTTTAAAAAAAAAAAGATAAATCCCGACTATATAATTGTGATCAGAGATTTGTTATTACTGTAATTTCTTCATATTTAAAATAAAATAGATTAAACCGCAAGATTGGGACAATCATGTCTTATTGCTTAAAAGTAATATTTATCTAATTTCGTAATTACATATTCAAATGCCAAGTTATTCCCTGGGCGGCCAAGTAACTCAGCCATACAACTATTACATATTATTGAAAACACCCATCTACTCCATTGCTCCGTTTACAGCATTGTATTTTCAACCTACCTACTGAATTTAAAGATTCCGTTCGATAACCGATTCCCTATACTAGAGAATCTGTTTCCTAACTCTTGTTACCATTACATCAGTGATTCGCTGATCCGCTCAAGGACTTTGGTCAAGTAAGTTTGTATTAGGAGCTTTAGGGTGTCCACCGGAGTTTGTAGTCTATTTCATTTCGGGCGCTAATCCCAAATTCATTCTTGGTTAGCTTCATTTACGCCTTCGTATTCTCTATAGCTTACTTTCTTTCAGAGTTCTAGGTACGGGTTTTTGTTCATGTTGTTCTTAGATAGACCAAATATTTTTTACTAGAATACAAATATATTACTATTATTCCAGCCACATTTATATAATAAAAATGTTGTCCTTAGTAAAAGAAAGATATTTCCTCATCGTTTAAATCTTTAGATATATTAAACTAGTAGCCGTTAGCTTAATTGTATACCATATAAGTTAAGGGCGGAAAATTTTCTTTTAGTTACTCATGTCAACCGAATTCTCACTTGAGTTAAATTTTATATAATTCTTTTAACAAAATATGAAAATCTATTTTTAATCTAACGTTCTGCTACCCCCAAACGCCTATGCTACTAACATTTTAATGTATATTCTAATTACCATTTTAAACTAGCAATGTTTGTAAATAACCATTTAACGCATATTCAACTGGCTACTTAAAAAATACATTTTTAAGGCTTGACGGCTACACAAGCAAGCAAGTCTGTATTAAATATGTTAAATAGAACCAATTCCTTATTTAAATTATTTAATACGGAACTGTGGAGCTCAATCTATTATAACCTTGAAGTATATAATACCTTTATTAAGAACATAATATTATATTAAATTGTAATACTATCTAACTGTTTAAGCACCAATACATATTAATGAACTTTTAGGTATTAAAACTATAAACTGTTAGAGATAAAACTAGGTTAATGTTATAATAGAACTATTCAGTTAATGTTTAATAGAACTAATACCACAAAAATTTTATTTACAGAACTTATGACAGTAGCTCATAGTGTCTTCCCAACAAATCCCCCTGCTGATTGTTAATCTGTGTCTATGTAATTAATCCTCGTTATGAAAGTGTCATGGTACAAGTTTCGTATATTGTCTTAAGGAAACCCGTTAAATTTTCGTGCTTCTAATAGCTTAACAAACGCCTGGTTACGGAAGTCATTAAATTATGGCTGCTTCCCTAAGCCATCTTCCTTTGTCGACTTTATAAAAACCTTCTTTATTTCCGAATTAACCTAATAATTTAAGAAACTTAAACTTCTTGTTCTGGGCTGTTCCCTTTTGAACAAACACGGAAATCTGCTATAGACAGGAATTTAGCCCTAAAATAGTTCATTATATATTAGGTGAACTATCCATTTAGAAACGGGTTCATTTAACGGTAAATTCCGAAGGCTCGCCCGAATTTAAATAAAGAAATATTAAAATTTGAAAATAATTAATTAATGTTAATCTAAACCTCTAAAAGACATAGAGTTCTAATCCATACTTACTCTCATTTCTTACAGCTTTTTTTTTACATAAACCCTAAATTATTCACCCAGTTTTGTACAAGTAGAAAATCAATGTTTCGTTATCTCAATATTTAAAAGGTCTACCTGGTTTTTACCTTCACCGCCTCTAGCAGTTTAGTTCGAATATTTGCTAAAGCACTTCTGCGATAAAAGGATTGTTTTTTTCTTAAGTTAGTGGTTAGCTAAAGATAATCTATCTTTAACTTCCTGACCAACTTCTTACCTTAATGTACGCTATGATATCTTTTTTTTTATGGCTCTTCCGAAATAGATTTTTAATTAAACTAACCTATGTTTTTCCGTCACTATGTTTAAGGGCGGAGCTCCCTAATAAGAAATAAGGCGTTTTTTAAACATAATTCAATTCAGGATTAATAACTATATTCCAAAATAATTGCTGCTTCTCTGTTTAATAAGGTTCCTTTCTGGTTACAATCTCTAGATTATATAAGTAAATTTAGTATGGGCAAGTTTTAATAAAGCGACAGACTAGGGGTCTTAGGACTTTCCTTTCTAAGAGACTAAGCGCCCGACTTCCTCTATAATAAACCACCTACTCTTTTTGCATAAATTAACCCTCTAACCTTACAATAAACTGATTACCCATTGCGTTTATTTATTCTTTATTAGAAACCTGATTTATTTTTTGGTTATTTAATAATATTTCGGAATTTTTATTGTCTTGGCTGGTTCGAGCAGCAACAAAAATTTGCATGTACTATAAACGTTTTATAGATTATTTGAACATGTCTATTGTTAAATATATTTCTCTAAATGTTTGTTTCTTTGTAGTTATCGTTAAATTATTTTCAGATCGGTAAACTAATTTATTAGAGAAGAATTCATTAATTATTTTTAAATTGCCAATTGCATCTTCGAATGAGGCCTAGACTATATCTTAACCTACTTTATTATATAACTATATTATAAGCCGCCACCAGAACATTTAGTCTGTATAACTGCACCCACCTTAAAGGGGTGCTTGGCTGCGGATATCAATTTTTCTATACAATCATGTTTATACCTTACCCCTCCGAGTCAGATGAACTGAGCCCATAGATCGATTACTCACTCTTTACTTCTGGGTTATGGATGCTTTAGGACGTATCCCGCATTTTGATGGTTTACCATGCAGTAAGGTATCACGTTACATAAAGGCGCTGTACTTAACCCCTTATCATTTATGTCTTGATAATTCTAGATATTCTTTGGGCCATTCCAGTCTACAAAAACTCAACTGATATAAAATCTTCATGATCCCCAAATTTTGTTACAAAATAAAACGTTGCACCAACATCTTGCCTGAATCAATTATGTACCTCTAAGGTATTTACTTAAATTGAGCCTACTATTATAGGTTTCGCAGAAACAAACTACTTCTTTTTTAACCCCGAAATTTCTTATATGTATTAGACATGGATATTAACTCAGCCAAAGGCTTCTGGGTTAAAACTGAAGTCCTTTCCTCCCCCTCTAAAAGAATAAGTAATACTATTAAATAAATTATTATCGTTTAGCAAATAATAAAATACTTACTCTGCTTTAATAAATGAAAATATTTTTTAATTAATGCTTCCACTTTTAAAGCTTTAGCTACTCTGGTCCTAAGTAAACACCATCGGGTGTTTAAGCTGCTGGCGTAAATTTATCAAAAGATTACTTATCCTTAGTATCAGTATAATAACATCGACCTTTACACACCTATATAGGCTTGAGTAGCTGATTTGCTTCTTTGCGCCGTGTTTTTATGAAAGTTGTTTAATCCTTTTCGTAGTAGATATTTTTTCTACAATTACTAGTGGTAATTTCTTTCTGTTGCGCAACATAGATATTGTATTTCACTGCCTCATTAAAGTATACGTCCTTCTCTAAAAAACTTAAAGTTTTTCCCGGATGTTTATTAGCCTAGAAAAGTAATTTGCCGTTTTTCTAGACGTTATATTGTGTGGTTTTAAAAAAGGGTCTAGATAAGATTGTTTTCTCTGTATTATAACTTGTTCCTTTATCCGAGTAATATGATACTAACATCAATAAAGTAAAGTTACTATATCCCATATTTTAAGAGCGGAGTTGCGGCCGTGAAAGCGGTGTTTTACGTAAGTTAATTGCTTAACACTTAATATTTATAAATCTATTAGTTAAATTTTATAGAGCTTACCATATCCTCACTTCCGGGGAATTAGTAAATTTTATTATTTAATATTGTAAATAATCCAGCAATATATTAAACCACCTTTATTTCTAATCCCGGAGGGATAAACGGCGAAGTCCCACATTAATATTGAGATTTTATCCGATAACTATTTTATATGAGATTACGGTGTCCATACCCTGGTATGGTAATATCTTTTTTTCATGATGGAGCTTTGTGCCTTAAATATTATTCTGTATACATTCTTTAAGTAATCTAATTATACTTTATTTAAAGCCTTATTATGGGCTAATAAAAAAATGTGTAACCCAAAAGTTTTTACGCTCTTCTCCATTGCTCGCTTATTATCTACTTATCAGTGTCAGAGATTAAAATAAGCAATGCTAAGCATAGGTTTTTTTTAATTTAATTTACTTATTATATTCTCTATAAAACCTCATACATCAGAACCTATTGATCTTATATTTCGGTATTTATTATTCTGTACCTATTCGAATAAGGTCTGACTATATCTTAAGGCCATAATTTATGGAGCTTAGCTTGCAGCCTAAAAGCTAGCCATTTAATGTAAAAGCAACTAACCATTAGTCGAATGACTGCACACCTTATAGGGTTGGCGTGCGGATTTCGCCCCATTATACTTACGTATTAATCACTTATGTTTCACCTTACCACAGTAGATTACCTGGCCACCAATTATGTTACCATATTTGCTTGCGTTAGATTCTTTAGGGTTTTTCCGTCAATTTGATGGTTTATTGACAAGAAAAGTTCATTTTCCTACATTCACTTGGCTATTTAAAGCTTGCTTAACATGTTTTATTGCGTTACCAGCTATCCAACAGTCAAGTGTTGTGTTTCGCACTACACCTACCACAAGTTCTGTCGAATTTATGCTACAAATCACCCGTTGGGACTTTTTTTAATCCTGACGTAGGTTAAAAAAATCACGGTCGTTTCGTGGGTCTAACTTTTAGAACTGTTCGTTAATTTTATATACGCCCGGTTTAATTTACTGCCATATGCTACTCGGGCATCTAACGTTAAATTGGTGCCACCATTATGGCACAAGGTCCGTTCTTTTTAATCCGAACATGCTTAAAAACTACTATTTTCGTTAAGGTTCCCTTCATGGGTACCTTTTTTATATTCGCTTCATTGTATCATATCTTGCCTTTGAGGAAGTTTCCCATTATGGTAGACAAGTTTTTGTACCGTTCTATTTTAGGAGGCTACCTCTATTTTCACTCACTTATATAGAACTCTTTTGACTTATTTTCCTGAAGTTACTAAGATATTTCAATTCACTTCGTTTAGAGATTGATTTTCACTTAGAGCTTATGTAAGACTTCTAGGAAGAGTACCCCAAATATTCTTGCATTGCCCAACGGTTATACTTTCGACTTTATAAACAATAAGCAAACAATCAGCGAATAAGCAGCTCCCCCCTTAATTCTAAGATATGAAAAATTCAGTGCACATGCTGGAAACCCAGCAAGACATTTTTCAAAATTCATTTATAGTAAAATAATAAGTTTTAACAATTCTTAAAAGATAAAACTTATAAATAAAAAGAACTTTAGCATAAAAAAGAAGGGTAATTAACCCAAGGGTTTACAATCAGTCCCTTCCCAAGAGGGAGTTAAAAATTATTGGATTCTATTGCCCTATGGATGTAAATTTTCCTCTTTGATACATGGCCATAAATTCCATAATAGTTTTTTTATTACTTATATAATTACAAGTTATAATACTTATATATGTTTTGTTTTTAGAACTGTATTTCTACTTGTTCTAGGAGGTATGATTTTCGGGTTAACAGTGAATCCAACACAGGGCAAAACCTTCTCCCAAAGGAAGGCCTTTACCACTCAGCCCTTAACCCGTTATGATCTTGACATCGTGATTAGTGATTAGGCATTATAAACATAATACTATAAAATTAAACTAAAACTTCCAATAATTTATCCCTAGTTATATGTAACATAACCTTCGACCCTTAATTATTGTATACCCAATTGGAAATATAATTACTTCTCAAATCCTAAAAGATATGGAAATCAATATCTTGCTGAGCACAAAAATATACAATATCCCATAGTTTTTGTACTTTCAGTAACCTAACGAGCGGCAAAAGCACCCTATCGGTAGGGGGTATGAGTGAGATCCCGTGAAAGAATAAAGCAAGGATAATGTCAGCACTATGAAAACATTTCATAGAAATTAATATTATTCCATTGGGCCAGCTTCATTAGTGTATACTTCTTGAGAGAGTCCGTACGGATTTTCCCTTCTGGGCCCTTTGCAACCCCCCCCCGATTCTTTCCAGAGTAATGAGTGGCGTGGCTGATCCTTGATACAGGAAAAAATTATGATGCCTACTGTGAAAAACCGGTGTATAGTGAAACAAGTAACTAATGTAACGACTCCTCTTATATGGCAGCAGTTACAGCAGATATTAAGCACCAGCACTCAGCCTTCTTTTTTTTAATAGTTTAACCAGCAGCCCTGACGGAATTTCATTACAAGCCTTTGCTTCACAATCTCTTGATACTAAATTTTTCTAATCTGTCATCCCTTGGCTTGCAACTCCTTACAGGATGTGGCTAAATTGTGGCTAGCCTACAAGGGGTATGTTAGCCACCCCGATCTAACTTCGGACAGATAGGTCAAAGCAAACATCTTTCAATTGAGTTTAATAAACGGTTAACAATAGGTTATAAGTTTATTAAATCTTATCGTAATTTAATATACTCAAGAGGTACTTGGATCTTGAACCAGGAATTTGAAGGTTCGAAGCTTTCCTTATTTTACAATTAATCTACACTTCTTTTATGTTTTTACTGCTGCAACCAGGCGTAGCAGGATGGCTTAAGGGGACTAGATTAACTTGAGTAGCTAGGTTACTAAAGCCACTCCCATATTTAACAGCTTTACAGATGAATATCCGATTCGACGGGATTTGTTTAAACAACCTAATAAAATCAAACTTAACCACCTTAAATACCACTCGGTCAATGTCTCTTTTAATCGTACATATTAACAGGCCTGTCCTTATAAGCTTCTTAATACCTGTTATTTATATACTTAAATACTGGCTTGGTTTGGTGTCCCCTCTCCTTATAATCGTTTTTCCTTTTACTACTTCTAAATCCTAATCCCTGCTTTGCACCTTACTTCTCTAGCTTGGCACAGCAAGAATAACTAATCGAAGCTAGCCTACAAGGGTATCGATGCCACCGCCACTATAAACCAATATTATATCCTTAGAAACAGGTTCAGGATAGCTTAGTGCTAAGCGGATCAAGAAATAGGCAAGGCTAATTTCTAAGCCGAATCGAACGCTGATGGATATTTCATATCCAAAGGAATACACTTTACCGATAATTAAGGAATCTTAAATCCATCATATATATTTAAAATACTTGTGGGATGCCTATTATTACTACTTTTCACCCAAGATCCTACAGGGTTGGTATGTGATTTTCACGATCGTCTTTAATTTACCTTTTGGTAGCTAAGCTACCGACCTATAATCTATAATCTTTGGTCTCAAGGATATGGAAAAAAATCCTCCCTAGAAGCAAGGTCGATTTTTTTTATGTTTTTTGCTTTTATTAATTTACACGCTTTTAAGCGAACAGTTTTCTCAAGAGGATAAAGAGTTAGTTTTAGAAGCGTAGCAGCAAAACAAGACGTACCACCCCACCCTCTTACCTTAGAAAAATAGACCATTAGATCAGAAGTGATAAAATTCCACCATTACAAACAGTCTATTCTTTGATTTACTATTAAAATTGAAGAACTAAAGGATTGAACCTTAACAATCTTGTGGTAAGCACAAACGTCTACCGAATTTGAACTAATTCTCTATTTATTTTTAATAAATTATTAGGAGCTCCTTCGTATTAATTTTGAAGCCTTCATAAATAAATAAGCTGTGTTCATATAAATAATACACAGGAGAAGCAGGACCAGAAGTCAAAAAACACGAAGCCTACTACTATTACTTCACACCGCAGCGTATAAAAGCAAAGATTTTAGGTTTTGTTGGGTTGGGTGAAAAATACAATACATTGGATGCACATATTTTTTCTGTTGTATTCACGCGCCTTCAACCCTAATTTTTTTTCCTAAAAAAAGTGCAAAAAAGAACGCCAAGGCTATTATTTTATAATAACCAAGGGCTATCCCTGTTGAGTATAATAAAAACAATGAAACCAGCCCGCCCTATTTTGCAGATCGCCGCACGGGGAGGGTAAATATAAATCAGAAAACAAGAAGTCGAGCTAGTGTGAAAGCCATTGCGTAAGATTTACTATTAGCTGAGGCCTTGCATTAATAAAAGTGTATAGTTTTAAGCCAATTTTATTAGAAAATTAGAATTACCAACAAGGAAAATCTTAAAATACAGAAGAAAGATTAAATTTATAACCTTAAGATAGTCTTTACTGTTTAAGCACATAGACCAAAACCTTCTTATACTTTCATTCTAGTGCTCAGTATTGAAATAAGTAGGACTTTTAACTTTAGCTCAACCATGCTAAGACAAGCCTAAAATAGTTCTATCCTAAGGCAGAGAACAGATAGGAATGATTCAATTTTAATAGCTTGCTGTTAAAATAACCTTATATAATTTTTATGTTCTTATCTGGTTAAGTCTTGTTTTATTGTAATTATTATGGCACCCTTATCTCGCAATAAGTCAAGATTATACTAGCATTTAAACCAATCTATATGTATAGAAGTATATAATATATTTCCTACGTAGACATGGACTTGTTTCTGTCATATTACCAATCTTCAATTTTTAGCTAGTAACAAACATACAATTAGCTTTGTGTTGGTTTCCTAGATTTTTATTTAATTGTAGTGGTAACCTGACTTTCCTTCTTTAGCTATAATATCACTATATTTACTTGTTAGTAGTTAAAAATTAGATTGTTTATTTTACTATATAAAACTATAATGCTGCTCATATAGTAAAGGCAATTTTGCTGTAATAGCATAATTTAATAATTATTGTTACAAATAATCTGCTAAAGGTATAACTATTTCAATTATTGCTTTGTAATTCACTTGTTTCTTATATAATTAAATCGATAAATAAAAATAAGATAGAAACGGGCCCCTATAGTTACAATTAAATAAGAAAAACCTATAAAAGGGTTTTACCCTAATAAATATTAAATAAAGAGAAATTACATGCCAAAATATCCTATTAGGGACCATAAAGATGCTATAGGTCTTTATTAATTATTAACAGGTATACCGAAAAATAATGGCATTATATTTCAATACATCTAGATATTTCATACTGTATAACCTTTAGAAAATACACATCGTATAAGGTCGAAAGATCCAAACCCATTTGACTACTGGCTTTATTTTTTTTTTTAAACCTAAAAGATTAAGACTAAAATATTTATACTGGGCTACTTAATATTTTTGTCTGTAGTGCCAAAGTTAATCTCTAACATATAAGCACCTAGAATCCCTGCTTGCCATCCCTTACTTCCTAGTTGCACCACCAGCAAGAATACTAACATTCGACAGCTAGCGTACTAAGGGTATCGATAAAGCCACGCACTATAATCATGTTCAATCCTTAGGACAACAGGTCAGGATAAGGGGTTCGACCACTTCGTTACCCTGGCTGGTTGTTAGTAAACAAACATGCACCCCTCTCGAGTAGGAAAATAATCATACAAACCCTTGCCACCCTGATAGGGGCAAAAGAAGTCTACATCCCTTTATGTACGCTGGGATACACTTGTGAGTTAGCGTATTTTTGTATATTTTTTACCCTAAGCTAGCGTGCTTGCATATAAGATAAAAATTTGAAAATAAAGGAGTAGGCTTCCCTACTCAAGTGTAAAAATATGTAAGGAAAAAATTCTACAACAAAGCTCTTAATTCAATAATCCCCTCAACAGGGGTCCGTTCGCCGAAGGGCTTTATTAATCATACAACGGCGGCTTAGGCAGACTGACACGACCATATCAGATCCGGAAATCTGTAGGTCTATCATTAACTTATTAGCGTTTAAATATTTTTTATTTTGTAATTTGCGTTTCGATATTTTTATTGCTAGTAGGGCCGTAAACGCCTCTATTCACTTTAACTTAGGGCAAGCAAGGATCAGGCGAGTCATATTGAAGAACATCTAATAACATTATTGACAAGATTCACAAAAGTGGTTATTAGTAATAAAGGTGAGAGAAGTGATTTGGTTAAATAACAAGCTAGTTTTAGTTTATATAGTTAGATAGATTAGATTTTTGTGGCTTCTAATCCCTGAACCCGAAGGGTTATTAGGAATAGGGGGATTTTCAAGGAAGTAACAGAACCAACCTAAGAAGGCTCCACCTTATAGGGCTACATATAAAGGGATTTTTTAGGTTTGCCTAATTTTATAGTTGCGTAGCCCACATAAAGACAAGCTATCTTTGCCTTAGCTCCCTTTAGGCTTTAGCTGGCAGCAAGGGAAATAAAGGCGGGTATGGATTACGCATGGATGCAATGTTTCACCTCCAACCAACATCCCACTAAAATTAACTTGACCCTCTTATACATATAATGATCTTAAATATTTATACTAAGATATATTGTTAATTAATATTGAGAAGGTTTTTTGAATTGTTATTGCTAGCATAACAAAGAGCCCTATGGTATTAGGCCAAGCTTTTAAGCAAACTAATTTCTAATATAGGATCAATTAATGGAATCAATATATGAGCGTCAAAATGAAAAGTTTCATCCATCATAATCCCCATCAATATCTGGTCCTTCGAATTAATCATTAATTATAGTGTTTTATCACATTTACTTTGTTATCCTTCTATTTTCGGGACTTTAATTGTCATAATCAAATCGAATCAGGAATCAGACCTCTTCCTTCTTTTTACTCCTTTATTCTCCGCGGCATTGATTTCAATTTGTTTGAGCCGAAACTATCTCTTAATTCTATTCTGAGGATTTAAATTGACTACTTTGAATTTTGATTACAGCCTTCCATCTCGATTGGTGTTGTGACAGTAGCGATTACTAGACAAGTTAAGATGTTATTCTGATTAAGGTTTGTACTGAAGGAGATGGTGATGGCACTTTAGGTCTATTTGGATATTCATTCCCCTCTAAAGTTTTGACCCAACCCGTCTTGTTTCAGAACATTTCACCCTTTGGAGTATGAAAACCAGATAAAGGGGTATCCGACGCTCGCTAGGGTGATTTCTTACCTCACTAGGGTGATACTCCGACGACCCGTCAAACCGACTATATACATTCACTCTGCTTGAGATTCCTCCGGGAATGTAATCACGAACCTAGGCGATCACTAATCTGACCGGAAAGTAAAGCAGAAGCTGAATCTCTTCGGAATTCCTCCATTAGGGTATTGTTATTCCCAGGTCGATCATAGGGCATGTTCTCTTCTGGCCTAAGATAATTAGAATATGATCCTTGGCTGTTTTCTCCTTCAGCAAGTATCTACGAATGCGGTTTCCATTAAATTTCATCCTTGTGGCGGGCGGGAGTCCTCCAGATTAAGTACAGTATGGAACGTACCCTCTGGGCGATTCAACATAAAATGATTCAGTACTATAAAAATATACTCATATTCTAACTTCTATTTTATCATTTCAGTCATTTTTAGTATCTTTTGTTTGGTTGCTATTGTTTATATTATTTCGTGATTTTTATGTTGGATCCTCAGTTCTACAGTCAAGACCATATAAAAACATATACAAGGATCAACAAAGTTAGTAAAGAATACTCGAATCATAAACCTAAATGATGGTGACTGTTAAAAATATAGGCTTATATTCTTCTTAGCCCCTACGGCTATGGAATTGTACCTATGATAAGTGGAACCATGAAACCTGTTCTCAATAAGAGAAAACAAAGTACCAAAATATACACCATTCACCCTTATAGTAAAATGACTGAAACCTAATTCTATGCTTGACAGAAATGTTACATGTTATGGGTTTTTTAAATTTCAATATTCTCATTATTGCTCGACTATTTTCTTACTGTGCGAATAATTATTTTTTTTGCTTAATTTCACAATCAAAAGTTTTTAATTATATAATTATAAAGACCACTTAATGTAAGCTGCTGCGACACAACAAACCTTTTTATCTATCATATGTGTTCGTTGAACCTACTTATACTAAAATCATACGTAAACTATATAAATGAAGATTAAGGGCTAACATATAATCTTTAAAATTGTAATTAAAGGCTGCTGGTGAAACAAACCCATAATTAATAATTAATTTGTTAATTTATTATATAATTTTATAAGATTTCATGTAATCTACTAAGTTTAAAAACCTAAAAAAAATATATAGTATAATCTAATTATATATATATACTTTTAATAAAATCTTCATTTTTTTACCTATTATTGTTTTAATTGTTTATAGAAAATGTAAGTACTAAAATAGCCTAACTTGAATCTCTCCTTACTTCATTCATACCCTGACCCTTAAAACAAATTATCTTTTTAATACTTCGGTTGTTAAAGTCTTTAACACCTCTAGTCTCATGATACTTAATAAAAATCAAACAAATCTTAAACCTTATACCTGTAAAGGATATTTTGAAAAGAAAGGAATTTTTTATCTTTAATATCATAAATTTACTAGATACACCGATAATTTACCTCATCTGCTATTTAAAGCTTCTCTCAATCATTCCACACCCCTAATCACCCTCAAAATTTTGTTAAAAACTCACTCTCGCATGTTGAGTATAGAGAAAATTAAATTATCTATAAACCAGTTGTATAGTTATATTTTTAATGATTTACATAAAAATACCCTCCCATCCTACACAAGAATCCGAAGCAATCCAGTTTAGATCTTTAAATCAATGGTATCAACCACTAAGGATGGGTCACATTTAAAATTTAGGAAAATGATTTCTTTAATTTATATCATGGACCAAGCTTCTGGTTCATTAGATCCCTTTATATTTATAAGCTCATTTACATACCTGTCATATCAGGAAGCGTCTTGAACCTGTTAACCATAAATTTTATAGCTTGTTTAAATAAGAGAAATACTCTCTTTTTTTGACTCAAAAAGGGGTATTTATTCAAATGGAGGTAATAATTTTTTTAGCCCAATCCTTCGGCGGGATTGGACAACATGTAGCTTGCCTTATTTTTTTATCTTACATACTCATTAAAATGTACCTATCCCAAAAAAGTAATTGAATTTTTCTTTCAGTAATTAAGATATCCTATTATGAACTCTATTCTTAGATTCCAGAGCGTTAAAATATAGCCCTGAAATCGGTAGAACTACTTCCTTTTTCGGAGACTTTAAGACTAAAACTCCCTTCACCTACTTTCGTAAACCGTAACTCCAAATAAGGAGGTAAGGATTTGAATCTTTTTGATTCGTCCTATAAAAATCTTGTAACAGTTAGCGCGCTAGCTAAATATTGTAAAATAGCTTATTGGATTTTCAGCGTTACCAGGCCAGGTTTTAATAATTTCAAATACTTAAAATGTTATAACTACATCATGTAATAAACATATATTCTATTGAACACTCAAAAACAAAAAAGTAAAACTATTTAGAAACAGTGATACTAAGGGTATTAAACTACTGCAAAAATGTACTCCACTAAAAGCCCCTTTTCTATTGCCCCTTTAAATATTAAAGCGGTGTGGGCGAACGTATATTGTTGATCCACTAGGATTAATAAATATACTGTTTTTAATAAAGGTAATTCGATAAAGATAAATGGATCTTATACCCCATAGGAAGGTCCATGGAGCTCCTAAGTTCTAACTGTTGGTGTTAACAGCAAACTCACCTTTATTATTTAATTTTAGAAATTTTTTAATTAATACTATATGTAATATTTTCTATTCATCTACCTTTAATCTTTTTTTTAATATTATCTAACCCTCTTCTAGTTAAATGGTAGTTTTTTTTCTTTCATAAGTAAGCCGCTTGTTTAAAAATCTTCGTAAATTTTTAATTTTATAACTCATGTCATTTTGAATTTTTTTTCAAAAATTGGTAAATTTTATTTACGATAACATCTGTTAATTTTCACTATAAACTCCCCCACAAATCTAAATTTAGATTCAATATCTACCACAACTTATTGTAGATATTAAACCTTTCTAAAGTTTCTTTAATTCTTTACGTGTTAGGTAAAAATAAATCTTAATCATACTGTTTCTCCTAAATTTAGATCCGGTGATTTTTTAATGTATAAAAGAAACCACCTTCCGCGTTGTAAAACCAGCTAGATCAGTTTGAAAATCAAGTAAATTACTTTTTTGGGGCTGGACCACTACTGGTTTTAAAGCTCGGTTATGGGAAACTAAGCTATCGCATCAGATAAGTTTTTCCACTATTTACATGTAGCTTTAATAGGATATACTTTATTTAAACCTATCATTTAATGTACGATGGTTGACCTTGTTTCATCATAATTAATACTTTTAAAAAAGTAAATAGCCGGATTGCTTACGGTAATAAGGGATAGTTTATCAAAATATAATATTTAATTTAGAATCTTCTAAGCCCAGATACTCTAAATTGGAACAGATATCCGCCCCTAATTTGTTGTTATTTTTACCTACACCAAAAAACATTTGGAATTGTTCTAATAAGGCTATATCCTTATATCAAGACCCGATCTGACAATAAGCTTTTACTCTATAACCTACTAGTTTAAGAATCTGAGTAACACCTAGAAAAGAGGCATTCTTTCCATCAGTAGAACCCCAGTTAATATAATAAGGGTATTTTAATTCTTGAAGTTGATTTGATCATGTTAGTTTTATAGATATGAATGTTTTTGAAGTTTTTCTTTAAACATAGAATATTTTTTTTAGTTCTAAATTTTTTTTTGCGAAGCCTCGGTAAATACTGTCATTAATATCTCTACAGAATTTTTTAAAAATACCAAAGGTTTACTCCTGGCACCTTGGCAACTTACACAATTTAGATTATATTGAGGAACCGCTGCTCCGCTTGCTCTGTACAGATATAAGACTTTTGATTTAGATCCGAGGCGATAGCCCATTCCTTGGACAAGCCAATAATCTTTATGATATTTACGTAATTACTCTCAATCATAATGAAGACCCAAAAATCTTCGATACCTAGCTTGTATATTTAAAGCTATTAGGGTTTCCCCCCCGGCAGTTTGGTACCTATCCACAGTGCTTTATCTAATGCGAAATAAGCTCAAAAATAGTCACACGGAAAACATAAGCTTCAGATACCATAAATAATATCTTCACCATAAATTTATCATTTTTGTACAGCAGAGCTGGTTTACCTTAACTACGTCATTTAAAAGATAAAAATACCACGAATAAACTGAATTACTAGGTGTTTATTGTACTAGTAGACGGCTACCGAAATACTAACAAAAAGAATATCTTTGCTGCTGCAAAGCAGCAGAAGCTTCTGACTTTATTGGGTGAAATATAAAAATTAATATTTATTGTTTAATACTAATAAGATAATTTTATTAAGGTGGTCTCTACAATTATACTCTGTACGTACCTTTATTATTATTTATTTTGGACTTAGAACGTCTCAAGTATCTCTTCATTAGTATAAACG
>JACYFI010001046.1:0-10389 GCA_020975735.1 Ophiocordyceps xuefengensis | reverse complement strand
TCCCTACACTTGATAATGATTTGACAGTAGAAATGAGTTACTTACTGGTTAATAGTATCCTGTCACCATAATAGTATTACGGTTGCGACTCCCGATCTAAGTTCGAGGTCAATAATAAATAAATGAGATGGATGAGTTTGGTTCAGGATAATTCTTAAAAGTTCCAAATAAAGTTTTCTAAGGTTCCTGTTATGACTCTAATACTGTATCTATTTTTTTAAGTCTTAATTAATAGCTTAATAGGAGGGTTCAACGGTGCTAATAAATCTCAATCATCAGGCCTGCGATTGCAAGCAGGGGTATTTCAATTGATTATCATATCTCGAAAATAAGACCTTTAGGTCGAGCCTGCGCGCACAGCTTTGCTATTTTTTTATAGCCATTGTACCAACAGCGAAAACTAGATAGGGTTCGCTTTCATTCAAGATCTCAAAGCCTGTGCTGATGTTGGGGGGGGGAATAAAGGGGAAAAAGGAAACCAACACAACAATTAAATAGATGAACTTTTGATAGGGTTTTTGAATTTTTATAGCTAGGTTATAACAACATGAGCCCGTTAATTAGGATTAGCAAAGCCCAGATATAATTTTTTTAGCTTGACCCCGGCCAATTCCATTCAAACCTTTGGATTTCAATATAAACGCAGGCTCAATAAGCTTTATAATAAAGGTGTACTGGCTTTGCGTCTTTGCGCTCGCACCAGATAATTTTTAAAAACAAAGGGAAAAGTGCATAGGAAAGGGTAGCCCATTTGTAATGGAACTTTTAGATTAGGGGTGTTCGAGGGTTCACCTTTTTTCCGCCTCAAGTCTAGAATGGATAATAATAAATTACAATTCAGATTTAAGGATAAGCTTTTTTATTGTCTAATCTGTCCTTAGTTTTGTATATTTTTTCCTATATGCTTTTGAGGCACAAGGGCTAGGGTATAATCGAAGCCTCTAAAAAAACAAAGATTAAAAATATTAGCCAGGCATGGTTAAGGAAGTGCTGATCTATTTGTAGGTGTATGCACTCCAACCAACGCCCCAAAAACCACAAATTAGAATAACTTGACACTCATGGGTTAAACACAAGTTACAAACTGTAGTTTTAATTTTGCGATGCAGATTAATTTTTTCTTGATTAGCAGCAAAGGCAAGCCTTGGCTTCTAAAAAATAATAATAAGGTCTGCTCTACTAGACTTATAACTCAACCTTTTTGTATTTTGTAACCCTCTTATATACCTAAAGTCAGATTAAAGGCGAAGCTCGCCTATGATGTGTAAAATAGCGCAAGCTGTATCTAATTTTGTTTTTTTATAGCGGAAGCATAAGCTGGATTTATACATATCCTTTTTAGCCCTAACTTGGTGAAAGCACCCCTATAATTATCTTAAATAAAATATTGAGCTTTGGCCAATTATCAAGCTTGGCTTCGCTTATAACTCTTGTTGAACTAGACAGCGTGCCATATCCTTTCAGGTGCTGGTCTTTACAGAAAGCTACGATTGCATATAAGTGTAAAAAATTTTTTATAGCTAAGCCTTTGTCAAAGAGCATTAGGAAAAATAAAGCATAAAGACGAACCGGCACTGCTTGGTGGTATTTTTTTTCGTATGCAAGCGTAAAGGTAAAGGTTTAAAAGATAATATTATTTGGCAAAAATACAAAGCTTCATAAGCTTAGACGGTAAGGCTTACTGTCTAATAACGTTTTATAGATTGGTCGATTCCATCTTAGAGGCCTTTTTTAAACAAGAAGAATCAATGACTCACTAAAAAACTTGTTGTATCTTTTATTATTTTATATTAGATGGACATTGTTGGTCCGAAGTAATTTTCAAGGATCAATCCATTTTATATTTATTTCCCACCTCCCTGGCATTCTTATACTAACAGTATTCTTTTATTATGCCCTTCAACAATAAATCTTGCATTACCTATTGCATCTTTTTATAAAGATTAGTTATGTATAGTTCTTATTATAGCCTTTTTACGTTTACGGTAAATTGCCATCTTATGAACATTTATGATTTTAGAGATCTAAGTCGTTCAAGCAAAGGTATAATATCTATGTGCTGTTTATAAATTTTAACCATTGCTGAGAAACCCCTTAAGGGCGATTCCGAGGGAAACTGAGAGACGGATAAAATATTTCTCAGGGTCTTTCAGGACTTATGGGGTTAAAAGTTAATACGTTCAATTCAAACTAGTTAATTTAAATATAGTCCCAAACAAATTACTAGTAAATATTTTTTATCCGTAACATACTAGGTAACCATATGAAACAAATAGGGCAAAGTGATATTCATTTTACTTTTTATTACTAAAGTACGTCTTAAGATGACAGATAATTAATATTACACTCAAGAAAATATAAACTTTGACTGCTAATAACAGTTTGGTTTTTTCTTTGCGGCTTAAATAGGATGGTGATGCGATCCATTATACTGAAATAGATCACTAAAATAGTGTTTCTTGTGACTAAGCGCAGCTATGCCTCTAAAATGATGTAAACCCATGTAAATGAAAAATCCAACCAGTTCTTAATTCAGGTCATTATAATAAGAAAAAAAAAGTGGGGGTCTGTAGTGATATAGTATAATTAATGCAGAAGGAGTAATAAAGATATTAAATCTTCTCAAAGGGAAGTTCTTGTACCCCGAAGATTTAATACACTTACATAAGCTTTTAGATAATCTTAAGAAATGGCGGGTCTAAAAATGCCTGTTTTATTAAAAGCCTTACGCCTCATTAAGAATCAATAGTTTAGCTCTGAACTCAGACTAGCGGAAATTTCCCTTTCACTGACGAGGACATTTTCTATCAAATTCTTTGCGCAAGAGCATGATTCTCGAGGAAAAGAATCAATGTGTATTTCTATTAATAAATTATTCGCCTAGCTTAGTTAAGCTAAGGGTGGCATTTCTTTTTTACTAACCCTCAACAACGCCACAAATGTAAATGAATAATCTAAAATTCTAATGTTATGACATCAATTGCAAATTTTTTTAAGTTTAATTTTATTACATAAGTAGAAAAATGTCCTTATTTTCAAAGAAGCCAGCCCAACAAGATTGTAATTCTATTGCACCCACTGATCAGAACATCACCTAATTTATATCCTCAATTTATTTAACTAAATTTTCACTTTAATGACTGTAACCCATCTTAATTAAGTTATGTTTATATAAAGGCATTAGAATATTTCATGTAAAGTTATACCTCATAAGAAGATACTTTGAATAGTACGTTCTAAATACCAAGAAATAATCCTTCTATAAGGGTCTACAAAAGGAGTAAATTTGAGACCTCACCCCTTGAAAATTATGTAATTAGTATTTAATAAATAAAATTATACATTTTTTGATTTCTCCCAAATAAAAATCAGGAGCTGCTAGCCTGGCTTTTGGCAGTAGCCCAAAAGGCATATTTTTTTTTTGTTTGATTGGTACCGTCTAGTACTTAAAGAACACTAGTATTTTCTAGTATTCGGTGGTTTTTATCTTTAATGACGGCAATTAAGGAACCCACACTCGTGCGCTGTACCAAAGGATTTAAATTTAGGTGTGAATTATTTTAGTATCAGAAGGTTTATTTTCCTTGCCTATTTTTTGAGCCTTTCTCTTCACATAGAAAAGCACTTGGATATGTACCAAAGCTCCGGAGAACCCCTAAAGCTTTAATAACTAAGGCCATTTTTATCGAAAGATTTGTAAAATGGGTCTCCATTCAATGATTGCGATTAGTTTAGTAATATCTTAAAGATTTCCTTGCAGCTTAGTCCAAGTTAAGGGCTACCGCGGATCTAAATCAGATATTCATTAATTTCTGAAAAGCAGCACAACGGAGCCAGACGTTCCTCAAAATATTAGCTACAATTTGTAAAGGTTGCTTTAAGGCCCAGGAACTTGGTTTTAAAAATTCTTAAAGAGATTATTAAATACCTATTCGATTTTACCGAGGCTTGCACAAAAAATGGTTAGAATAAAAAATATTCTATGTCTAAAGAATACTCAAACATTCATATTCTAGTAAAACTCCATTATTTTTAATAAACTTCCGAGAATAAATCCTTAAATTCTATTCACTGGGGTTTACTGATGGAGAGGAATGCTTTTTTTATAGTGTTTTACCAGATTCTAAAATCAAGGGTAGGTATAGGTGGTAAAAGCTTATATTTCAGCTAGGTCTTCTATAAAGATATAGCCTTTTTAATTAAACCAAATTCAATATTTTTTTGGTGAGGAAAAAACAAAAATTAGGGCGGAATCTTGTTCAATTAGAGTATTTGGTTTAGAAGATTTTAAGTATTTAATAATAAACATTTTCAGACAACTATCCCCTTATTAACTCCGTAAGCAATCCGACTACTTACTTTTAACGAAGTTTTAATTTGATGACCAACTAAGGCTCCAACATTCGTACATTATGAAGGTTTAAATAAATGTTATATCTTATCTAAAGCCTACATTAAAAGTGCGAAAATTATCTGATTGCGTTATTAGCCTTAAGTTTGTCCCTAACCAGCTTTAAAACCTGAGTGCCTCCGCCCAAAAATAGTATTATTTTACTTGAAATAACTATTCACTGGTTTTACAGACGCGGAAGGGTGGTTTTTTTATGCATTAAAAAAATCACCCCGATCCAAAATTTAGGAGAACACAGTATGATTATAAGATTATATTTTTACTCAACACAGTCAAAAATAAAGAACTTTTAGAAGTTTAATTCTACATTAGTTGTGGTAGATATATATCTAAATTTAATATTGGGGGAGTTTAGTTGGAAAAAATTTAACAGGGTTCGTAATAAAATTATACCTTATATTTGGAAGAAATTTTAAATTATCATGGTTATAATTTAACAAAAATTACGAAGATTTTAAACAAGCGGCTTTACCTTATGGAAAAGAGCAACCCCATTTTAACTAAAGCGAAGGGGTTAGGAAATGAATTAAAAAAGTCAAAGTAGAATGGAAATAGAAATATAATTTAATCGTATTTATATAAAGATCCTAAAATTTAAAACTAATAAAGGTGAGCTGCTTTAACACCAAAAACGTAGAATTGGAGCTCAATGAACCTCCTATGGAGTATAGAAACCGATTAATCCTTTCGAATTACCTTTATTCAAAAAATACAGTTATCTTATTAGCTAGTGGAGCAACAGACGTTCCCCCACCGCTCTATAATAAAGGGGATAGAAAGGAGCATTGATGGTAGCATTTTGAGAACAAGTAGCAGAGCCTTAGGTATTCAACAAGCTTTTACAAGAATGAGTTTACCTTTGCTGTTTTAAGTGTTTATAGAATATATTGTTTATATCCTATTAAAAGTGTTATAAACGTTTAAGTTGTTTGGAAATATCTCTAGTAAACCTTGCCTTATAACCTGAAAATTCCCATAAAGCAATTTTATCAATATTAGCTGCGAGCTAAAAACATTGTTAAAGATATTTTTATAGTAACGAAATCAAAGATTCAAATCTTACTCTCCTTATCTTGAGTAAACAGATTTTACAGGTATGTGAAGGGGGAGTTTCTAGTCTTAAAGTCTCAAAGAGTACGTTCTAGACCGGTTCAGGCTATAATGTAACCAACTGAATTTAAAATAGATAACCAAAATTAGGATTCTTATTACTAAGAAACAAAATTCATACTTTTTTGGGGATCGGTACAATTAATCGAGTATGTAGTAAAAATAATGGGCAAACTTATCAGTGTTCAACCCGCCCTAGGATTGGCTAAAAAAAATTATACCCTCATTGTTGAATAAATTACCCTTTATTGACTACAAAAAAGAGCCCAGTATTATCTCTTTTTAAACCAAGCTATTTACAATTTATTTTTACACACTAAAAGGCTACGCCTCTGATATTTGAGGGTATGTATAGAGCTGTAAATAATAAAGGGATCTATAATCAGAATTGACTGTCAGATAAATTAAAATTATTTATCCTATTTTAAATGTGAACCCCGCTTAGTGTTGATACAACATGATATAAAAGATCAACTGGAATTTGCTGGAGTTTGGTAGATTGAGAACGGTAATATTTATTTATTGGTAAGACATGAATTATAAAACTATACAACTGGTTATAATGTTTAATTTTAGTTTCTCTATTATCACGCATGCCGAGAGATGAAGTTTTATTAACAAAAATTATGGGGTTTATTTAGAGTGTGGAAAGATTTGATGGAAGCTTTAAATAGACCAGCAGAAGTAAATTATTGGGTATAAAATTTAATGATATTAAAATAAAATAATTCCTTGCTTTCAAAAAAATATCTTTTTACCAAGGTATGAAGTTAGTGATTGTTTCAGATTTTACTTAGTATAGAATTATACAGCTGCTTAAAGATCCTTTAACAACCGAAGGTATAAAAAAAAATAAAATCTGCTTTAAATAGCTCAGGTTGAATAGAGTAGACGTAGATAATTTTAGCTTGTTAGTACATTACTATTTCTATAAAACAGATAACCAAAAAAAAGTAAAAAAAAGAAGGCTTTCTATTTAAAACTCTATATAAATATTGATATTTATTTTTTTAGGTATTTTAACTTAGTAGATTACAATTGCGAACTCTTATAAATTTTATTAATATTAAACAAATTAAAGTAATTATGGTTTGTCTACCAACCAGGCAATGCTCTTTCAATTTAAATTTAAAGATTATATGTAGCCTAAATCTATTAAGGTTACGTATGACTTTAAATAAGATAAGTTCAACGCACTCATATATAGATAATGAGGTCTGTGACTACGGCAACTATGCGTAATTTACAGTGGTCTTTATATTTTGAATATATAAAAAACTTTGATGTGTACCAAATAGCCAAAATATTGCACCTAAAGAAATAAGTCTAGCAATAATGACAGTAGGTATTAATTGAAAATGTTTATAAACATAATCATGTAACACTTTTTTTGGTTCAAGCAATAGAATATAGTTTTCATCAATTTTACTATAAGTGATGGTGTATTTGGCTACTTGTATCTTCTTATGGGAACAGGGTTCCATGGGTTCACGTTATCATAGGTATAATCTTCTAGCTGTAGGCCTAATATAGAAATAATATAGCCTATCATTTATCAAGATACACCAACATTTAGGGTTATAGAATCGAGTTTCCTTTCCTACATTTGTTGATCTTCTAATGACTTTTTCTATGTCTCGATGTATTCGGAGGGTGCCTACATAAATTCACATATAACAAATCTAAACATGCAAAAAGAAGATACTAAAAATGAACTGAAATGATAAATTTACAAAATATAAATTATGAGATATTTTATACTCTTTGCTCATTTACTGTTAGAATGCCAGTTGGTACAGGATTCTCATACTCGGTACTTAAATCTGCCTGGGCTACGCGCCACAAAGCGAAAATTAATGGGACCGCAATTTACTAATACTCTGCGAAGGACGAAGACACCCAATGGATCTATTCTATCCCTAGGCCCTAGAGAGAAATGCTAATGAAATCCGACCCGATACCATACCTAATGGGAGAAATACCACGGTTGGATCAGAATTTCTGCTTATTCGTAGGATACGTGATCGCCTTAGTGTCGTGTATTACAGTCCCGAGATAATTCAGGAAGAGTGAATATCTTAGTCGGTGACTGTCGGGAGGTAATCCCTAGTTGAGGTAGAATCTACCAGCCAGCGATACGTTGATACCATTTATCTGGGTGTTTTCATATCTTCCAAGTGAATATAAGAAGAAACGGGTTGGTCAAACTTAGGGGGGATGACATTTCAAATAGATAGATTAGAAGTGGCCACACATCTCCTTTCCCAAAGAACAAGCCCTTTAATCCAGAAATCATCTCAGGACGTTCGATCCTGGTATCTACTGTACCACCACCAATCCCGAAGAGATGAACTGAATAAAAATTATGGTAGTCAATCTGAATCCTCAGCAATTTATGATCTAAAGATGAGGCTTGCGCCTCAACAATTTTGATAAATCAATGCCCGCGGAGAATTAAAGGAGAAAAAAGAGATAGAGTGAGTTCTGGGATTCTGATTGTTGATCATGACAATAACGTCCGAAGGATAGAAGATACATATGTAAATGTGATAAAGCAGTTTATAAATATTGAGATAAATTCCGAAACCAATTAATGATGGGGATTTATGATGGACGACTTGTTCATAGATTCTATTGGACGACTCATTATTTGATATCACCAAATTGATTTCATATTAAAATTTTTCTTAAAAGAGCTTGCTAAATACCATGTAGCTCAGTTTTGTTATTTCTTAGCAAAACAAATTTCAAAAAAACCCTAACTCCAATATTATAACAATAGAATCTTAGTATAAAATTTTAAGATATTATATGTATTAAGAGGTCAAATTACATTTTAGGTTGTGGTTTGGCTAGGTGAAAACATGCAAATACTGCGACGCAATACCCTTTTAATCCCCTTGCTGGCGCAAAGGCCTAAAGCTAAACGGGAATGCTCAGGTAAAGATTAGCTTGTCTTTTAGGGTGGTGCTAACGCAAGCTTATAAATTAGGCAACCCTAAAAATTCCCTTAATTGATTAGCTTAGGTGTGCCCTTCTAGGCTGGCTTCTTACTTCTTGAGAATCCACCTTTATCTCAACCCTTGGTTCAGGGATTGAAGCAGAAAAAATCAAATCTATTTACTAATATATAAAAAACTAGCTTGTTATTTAATACCAGATTACACCTCTCTCCACGCGTTAACTATAAACATTTTGTTTGATGCTTGTAAACTATTTTTAGATGTTTCAATAATGGAGCCGGCTGTCCTTGCTCTTGCTCGTAAGTTAGAAGAAGGCATGCCTACCAGCAATAAAAATCACGAAAGCAAATTAAAAATAAAATATATTGTAAGGCTATAGTTATGACTAGACCCTACAGATGTCCCGATCTGGATATGTGCAGTTCAAGTCTGACCTAGCCGGCGTTTATGATTAAAAGGCCCTTCTGTGTCGAGACCCCCTGTAGGGGATTATTGAATAATGAGCTTGTGTAGAAGTTTTTTCTTGACATATTTTTACCTCTTGAGAGGGCGAAGCCACTACCTTTATTTTTCATTTTTACTTCTTTAATGCAACACGTAGCTAGTTTAAAAGAAGTATCACAAAAATACGCAACTTATGCACGAAGGATCAAGTCCCACTTAAAGTATGTAGAACTTTTTTTCTCTATCAAGTGGGCAGGATTTTGTATGATATTTTCCTTATCTCCCGAAGAGGGGTGGCATGTATGTTTCACTAACCAACCAGCAGGAACAGGAAGGTGTCGAACTCCCTTTCTGAACCTGTTCCTAAGATATGAATATGTTAATATGTTGGCGTGAGGCTAGCGATGTCCCTTTGTAGGCTAGTTCGATATAGTTAATCTTGCTGTGGGGCAACTATGGCAAGAAGGATGCAAAGCAAGGTGATTGAGGGATGGCTTATATGAAGAGATAACCTTGCACACACAGGAAAACAATATAAAGTCGGCCTCAAGTTAAAATTTTTTAGGTTTTCCTATTTTTAAGGTTTAAATAAAAAACAGAAATAAAGCCAGGGTACACCAAATGGGTTTTGACTTCGACCTTATCACCGTGGGTATATTTCTATGGTTGTACAGTAGAATATCTATGTGGTTTTTAAGTTAAATTGCATATTTTCTGTCATAACTGGCTTTAAATTTAATATAAATGCTCTATGCCATCTTCTTATGTATTTAATAGGGGACTTATTTTTGCAATCTATTCTCTATTAATCTAATATATTTTAGGATTTGACATTTATAGGGTTTCCTATTTGTAAATTGATAACTTAAAGGGGCGTATCTATCATTATTTTTATTATTCTATTGTGAATTAATAAGAAACAATGTGAATTACAAAGCAATAATTGCAAATAAGTACCCTTAGCATATTTGTATACAAATTTATTAAATTATGCATTACCAGCCAATTATTGCTTTAACTATAATGCAGAAAATTAATGAGTATTTAATTAGTCAAAAATACAACAATCTTAATTTATTACTTATCACAAGGTAAATATATGATATTTAGCTAAAGGAACGAAGTTTCAGTGTTACCACTTACATATAATATAAAAATCTAGAACCGAACACAGCTAAATGTTAGTTTTGTTACTAAGGTTATATTTAGTATATTGGTAAATGACCAGGAAACATAGGTTCACCATGCTCCTACAGTAGGAAAATATATATATATACTCTTATATTATCAGGATTGGTTTATTGCTAGATAATTACTTATTATTTAGCGATGGGATAGGTGCCATAAAATAACGATAAACAAAGATACAATAAGAATAAATATTTATATATAAGTTTATTTTTAGTCAGCAAGCTATAAATTGAATTCCTTCTCTTCTAGTATCTATGCCTAAGAAGATAC
>JACYFI010001045.1:0-12229 GCA_020975735.1 Ophiocordyceps xuefengensis | reverse complement strand
AGAATAACAAGTATTTATCTTTATTTATAGTCTTTTATCTGTAACTATTATATTTTTTAATAGTTTATAGCTTCTAAATTGTAAAATCTTTTACACAATAGGATACTACACTCCAGCTTTAGCAACTCTTTTCAATAAACTGCCTATTTCACTATTATTAAAAGAAATCCCCTTTTCTTATATTTACTAAGATTTATTCGGACTTAGTTTTACTGTGACATAGATAATTCAAACCTTTTTCAATCTTTTATCACATGTGCAATAATCACTTAATTTTTCCTTAATTTAAAATGGGTTAAAATGGCCTAAGTTTCTTTAGGATTTCTTTTCCTAACTTAGCAGGACCTTTGGTGCGAAAAAATTTTGTTAATTTCTTGCTACGCGCAAGCTTTTATTTTCATAGCATAAAAACAGAAAAATAAGAGTACCAAGGGTCTTATCTTAGTATTTTACAGAAAAGAGGATTAACTTTTTAGGAATTCGATATAAGTGCTTTTAGACTCTCTTTGAGGGTTTAAATCCATACCTAAATTCCTGTGCCAGGGTTAAAGTTTAATAACAGGTTTATATAAATTAATAATATTGTGTAATTTACCAGATAATATCTTGCGTTTGATATGTGTACCTCTATTACCATAACCAATACAAATAAATGAGCTTGCCTGGTCTTAACAAGAAAATGATTAGCTCTCGCCCTCCATACTTCAAATATAAATTAGAGTATAAACCTTTATCGGCAAACAAAAGGGAAGTACTTAAGTGCTATTAGCTAAATCCAAGCCTTACCTACGTATTACCGTTAACCTATTTATTTATTAAGATAAATACACCCTTTATTTTATTCGAGGCTTCCGCACTTTAATAGTTTTCACTATAAAAGATTGTATATAGAGATGGTTTTTCAAAATTATAACATAAGTCGCAAATTTGTACTGAACATAATTTGGTGTTTAATTTAACCAGTATAAATTAATTATTATTACTGTCTTTCTTTTGCATTAATTTTTCAGCTATCCCTTACAGGCATAGGAAGAAATAAAGCTAAAACATCGAATCATATTTGGATCTTGTCCGGAGTCATATGTTTAGTTTTTTTAGTAATGGTTGGCAAGGCGCGGGGAATACTTTGTTCAAATATTTTTCGTGCGAAGCCTTATCAACTCTATATGAAGCAATCACCTAACGTCGATATTATATATTTATAAGCGTAAATGATATAAGGGTCGTATACAGTAAACAAAGATTATCAAGCATATCACTAATGGTATTAGGAACTATTTTCTTTTAATTTTAAGTTACAACAAACGATAGTCTCCTTGAGACACTAACTTAAAAAATCTGAGGATTGTGCCCATATTTATTAGTAGGTAGGTCGCTAATTTGTCTATTTATTACTGCCCTAACTTAAATAGGATTTCTGCATATAGTGGTTGTTTAAATTTCATATCACTATGGAAAAAAGGCCTACTCCTTGGACCCTAAAAAGTGTTGAAGGAAAAATTGTAGAGATAAACACCTATTAAATAAAGTCAAAAATGCGTGTCTTAGCTAACGGATAAGATCAATTATTAGACCTAAAATTTTAGGGATCAGGAAATATCCACCCTGCAAAGTTCAAATACGGCTCCCAGTACTTAACAGAGTGGAAAAATGCAAAGTATAATTTAATTACCCGTTTAAATTATATTATGTATCAAAAATTAATCTTTTTGAAGTGCCGGCTAAACCATTTGCTGTAAGGGTCAAACATATAAGCCCACCCAAAGGGTGCTAAGAAGGGATATAGGCTGCAGGCTCATAAATTTCTGCTACAAATTTTCTTGTGTATACCTCCCGGGTATGTGTCTTAATGTAAAGAGATAACCAAACCATTTAAAATGTATCCATGGGTTTTTTAATAACTTCTTTTGCTTTTTCACGGGTATTAATGAATTTAATTTATTATTCCAGGTGTTATTATATAATTGTTTCCTAAAAGATGTTATATTATTTTTATTCATAGCATGTATGGTATGCTTACCCTACCAACTTCCAGAATTAAAAGTTTTTATTAAATCCTTGATTTATATAACTATAGTTTACTAAGACAAGTAATTGTTTATCCTAGGCACAAGACATCTCAACCATCTCTTATTTGAATATGAAAATCTTAAGGTATTTTATGGGCTTTTAAAGGAGAATAAAATATAGTAAGGGTATCATTCCTTGCAAGAGTAAAATAGTTAGCAACAATTAGTTTTTTTTAAACCCCAAGGAATAGGACCTTTCAGGTAACCGTTAAGGGTCCCGGGTACCTTTTTCACTACTTTTCTATTCTCTAGCCGTCAAAATACTTTAAAATAAGTAGTCCTGCGGCAAGCTTAGAATACCCACCGATCTCAACGACTAATTATGTCCTGAATAATATTCAAACCTTTTGCTCCAGATAGGGCCGCCCGTTGCACCTGCCCCCCTTCTAATAAGAATTTACCATAAAAACTTTTAAGATATTAGAGGTACACTTATACGGGGTGTTTAGGCTCTTATAAAAAAAAATATATTTTTTTTGCGCATAGCACCCGGAAAAGTGAGCCCCCCTTATTTTTCTATCCACCCCGTTTCCCGTACCATATTCTCCAGGATACAGGATAACTTCTTATTTTTAGGAGCTAAGGCTTGGTTTTTTTTAATTATTATTTATTGGGGATTTGAAGATAATATTAGACTTTTTATACTTCATATAATCTTTCAAGGATATATATAGATTACATCAGGGACAAAAAATCTTTCTTTACCTTTTTTTATATATATTTATGCTTTGTTTAAATTTTTTTTCCGATTCTTGTAGCTTGTTTATTTGCAAACTCTACCTATTATCTAATTGACTCTTTTAAGATTAAGAAATCTTTTTTTTTCATAATTTATATTGTGTTTTCAGTTTTCTACTAAGGCTAATAGATTTGGGTGCCGTAAGGCTTCAGAACAACAAATCAATATTAAAAAATCTTGTATTGAAAATTTAGCAGAGGTTGTAATTTAAGTAATTTTTGTTTCATCTCTGAAAGCCTTTTTGTTTTTACTCTTTTAAAGATCTGTGTCAAAATAGTACTTAGTAATTTATAGGTGTTTTTGTTAGGGGAGTTAATTATTTGAAAAACCCCCCTTCTTTAGATTAATTCATAATTTTTTGTAAAACCTTTTATTACCTCATACATTATCGTCAACTAAATGAATAAATAATTCCGCTAGGTAAAAAAAAAGATATTACCCATTAAGTGTAAATTATATAAAATACTAAGCCTCAATAATAAATATTTAAAGGAATGAAATATAATTTTAAAGTGATTTTTCTTAATACCTTATTTTTTATAAAAATTTCATCGTAGTTATAATAATTAATCAGATATAATAGCGGATAACTCGAAAAACAAATTTGATATAGAATATAATGAAGTAATAAGCTATCACTACCAATATTAGTTATAAGGGATAAAAATCTACCTAATATAAAAATTAAAGATTTATTTTTGTAATTTTATAACGATTCCCTGCGTAGCATGCGGGGTCTTTACTAAGGGGTGCTTCGCGAGGGATATGAAAAATCCGCGCCAGCACATATAATTATAAACTTACGAAAAATTCCTTTTGTCTACGGAGTCGGAGTCGAAGCCCGTAAAATTAATTTTTGATGACTATTCTTCCTTATGCGTGTCCAGAGGTCCAGCAAGGGCTTGCAGCTTACAAGTAAAAATTATAAAGGCAGCAATAATTTATTACTTACGATATGTGAAATCTGATATTATTAAAGTGGCAAATGTGCAACGAACAAGATAAACATGGAGCTTTTAGGCATTTTAAAAAAAATACCACAGCTTCGATAAAAATCAAAGTTACTTTTTACTGATGATCATTATTGACTGGCCAAATGCCCCCTTTTATGGACTATCTCGTTCAATTTAAGGGCTCGCAGTGAACACCCGGCAATTTTGAATAGAAGAGCACTACTATGCTTCATAAAGGAATTCGATATGTAATTCATTTTACAAAAAATCTGAATAAATTTTATAGTTTCAATAGTATCAAATTTGAATGTTTTTATAATTACCGGTATAGATTGAAAATTTTTTTTATTAAACTAACTCTATACAACTTAAATCGTGAGATAGATCTATTTACCATAAAAATAGCTCATTAAACAAACATGTCATGGCTTTAAACTGATTTGGAAATTTAAAAGTTATATTATTTGGAATATCACCTTTTTTGTGTATTATGGTTAACAATTAGGGGTATTTAGAATCTGTAATGATAAATTTTAGGAGTAAAATTATTATGCTTTACTTGTAGATTTACATTCAATTCTATTAACCAAAATAAAAAATTACAAAACTAATAGAACTTTGCATCAAATAATCCTGGAAAAATACAGAATCCATTAGACTTTATATTATAAGTCAGGTTCTTCAGATAAATCTAAGTTATTTTAATAACACAGCTTTTTTTCTAAACTTATTCACACTTAAACCGTAAATTATACAATTTAATTTATAAGCTAAATAATCATATTAATTTCATTTAGATAACTTAATATTGTTAGAATAAAATTTATCTTTTATGATGTGATTATTCTTACCCATATTAAATGGTTTGACACGTGTAAAAATTCCTAATCTCTATTATTTTCAACTCTTATTCGAATATGCTCTTAATACTATTTTTTAGAAGGAGGATTTCCGTTTAAAAATCAAAACATTTCCTTTTTCATCTATTCTTCCTGCTAATAGGAATAGAAAATAGTATAGTTGTTATCCTTATTATTGATTAATAGCCTTTTGTGCGGTTGGTTCAGCGCGAGGCTGATATTTTTTCCTTTGTGTATGTCCAGCTTCGCATGTATCAGTATGTAATATTTTATTATTATATACGTGAAAAAAATATGCAAGAACAATATGGGAAGGGAAAGGCAATGTAAAATGATGACGATAGTCTCCTGAGAATCCTTCTATAAGTTTTCGCCCTGATTGTATATTAAATTATTACGAGTTTTTAGTTTTGAGATAATATAATTATTCATTTTCATCATTGTAATTAGAGCATTAAAGCTTCCACTTAGGTCTTAGTAAACTAACGTAATAATTGTATATAAATATAAATAATTAAAGACTATAATATAGTTCAGCATATTAAGTCAATGCGAGAATATGAATACCTGAGGCCCATTTTGAGCAAACTACGTAGGTAAGTCAGTAAGATTGCTCAATTATTTAAACAGACAACATCTGCTCCGCAGTTTGGACTCTGCTAAATAACATATTAATGATTTAACATTGATAAACTTTCCGGATTGTCACGTATTAGTCTCTACGGGACTTCCTCCTCGATAAATAAATTGGTGAAATTAGTTACTTTGGTTTCCACCGGTTACTACCTTAAATGGGGTTGGGTACTCTTATTCACTACCTATCTTTTTCCGCGCATTAAGAAAACATATAAGACCTTTCACCTTAGCAAAATTGAATCTAATAATTTTAAACCGGAAAAACGTCTGCAATTTTTCACGGTGCACATGACCAACACTAGACACTACATAAGAATTTTTTTGAAATTTTTTAAAAGACCAACCTTTCCTTCTAAACAAAGGATACTTAGTAAGCAATGTGCCCCTATTTTACTAATGCCATCTTGCTTGTAACCTATATAAAATAGAGTTATCATAAGGTTAACGAACTTAATGTTGGATAACTTCAAATACCTGTTAATATATCTTTAAATTAAACGTCGTAATTTTTGTCCTAGTTGGAAAGAATTCGCTTCCGGATCTACGAATAAAAAAACAACCCCTCGCTTCTTATGAAACCAGATAAATCAAGTTTTTTAAAGTAAGATAGGTAGCCCGTTAAAATTAGCCTTTTATAATACATATTGCTCTTTAGAATTTAGTATCGTCTTGTGGATAAAGTATTTTTTGACTACTGAAGTTTTAGTTTGCAAATCATGTTTTAAATATTGCAAGTGACAAGATTTTTTTTGAAGTTAAGGAGGATAAATAATCAATATTTTTTTATGTTATTTTCCAAAATTTCTTTCCCCTTTTTATTTACAACTAATATAACACACCTCTTTTCCAGTAATCTTTAAACAGTTCCCACTACTAACTTTAGCCAAATCTCGACCAGCATTTATAATTAGATTAATGGTTTAGATAATTTAATAACTAGTTTCTGTTGTAAGGATTGTTTCTACGGGCAAATGTTTACTTGAATACCTACGTTCACCTCCATTAGCCCCCTACTCAAACAACGATTCTTTTTTTATGTATAGTATTGGTTATCACATGAAATCATTGTAACTGCAATTATTAAACACATAAGACTAAGAATTAGCTATCGGGTCTGATCATAACAAATATTTGTATACTTTAATTTTCTAAAATTCGAAACTGTATCGTGGAATGCTATGATCTTAAGTAAGTATTTAGCTAACACTACTCCACTTACGAAATAAAATATAAATCAATATTTAACATTTATAATAAATAAATAATTTTTATATATATCTTTTATTTAATGCCTTTTTCTTTTAAGTTGTTATTTAATTTAAGTATTTACTGCTCGCTGTTACTCCCATCGGTACTTTCTATAAGCTTAATCCGGTACATCGTAACGAATATCGACCTTTGTTTATAAGCTATTGTATTGTTTAGTTATCTATCAATTTTTTTACACAATTATTAGAATTTCAGTCTTTAATATTAGGTAAGATCTTTCAATATTATTCGGGATATAGTAAAATACCATTCACCTCTAAATAATTTTATTTTTCTTATCACTCTCAATGTAGCGTGATTAAGTAATTAAAATTTTGGCAAACGTTAGTAAAAATAGGAAAATATTATAATAATCCTCTCTATAAGGAAATTATATAACAATACTGGATATGCAGAACTAGCCTTCTTATATTCTTCTCTAACCTCCTCTAAAAGAAGTGGTTTTGATGCGAAGGATAAAAACGGATTATTCTCCCCGTTAAACGTCTAAACTATTAGAACCTTTTAGTTTTGTAAAGAGTGTTACTTCTTACTTTTTTTAGCTAAAAGGACGATACCAGTCTTTTAGTTTTTCGTCTTGTATGACCATAAACGCCGTTCGAGTAAACCCTTGTTTCAGATACCATTATAGTGAGGAACTACAAGTTGTATATAGAAAGTTTCTCTATTAGTTACGTTTTATATCTACCAGATTGATATTCAAATGTGAGAAATTATCTATTATGTAATTGTAAAGTAAAGCTTTTTATAGGCATATTTAGAGTTTTGTTCTATTTAAAGGACAGGTATTTATGAATAGTTTTATCCATTCTATTAGCAAAATGTATAGAGGCTTTCTAATGTATTACGTCGTTCTAACTTTAATAATTATTAATTAAACAATAACACCTGATTTAATCTTTTTCTGTTTTCAAATTAAAGCTCTATCTTTTTCCAAATTACTTATAACAAATTTTATGGTTTAAATGATTTAGGCGCAGAGCTCCTCTTTTTCTAGTTCGTCAGAATTAGAACTTGGTACCTTAATTTTCTGTAACTGTTTATATTAAATTTATATTTTATTCATGGAGTATATCTTCATTACTAGTAAAATATATAACTATTTTAATGGATTCGGTAGTACTTAAGGATCCTCTAGAGAAAATTTTCATCTTTGGTTTCCTGCTGGACCTTGTTCAAAATTCATATTTCCATGCTGTTTCTCGTTAAGATAATTAGTAAATGCATTGTTAAATTTTCCAGCAATAGTGATCTTATAAAAGGGGAGAGTTAAGTGGATTATACAACCCTCCCGATTGTAAACATAAAAACGAAACCTAATGAAGTAACATTGAAGGTGTGTCAGTTTAAAGACCCACCGTATGCACGGTAAGCTAACCAGAAAAAATTTTTTAGCCATGAGGAACTGGAATAATCATGTTGCAGCTGCTTAAACTATGCTTCTAGTCCCAAAAGGACAGTATCATAAGTAAAAAATAGATACTACCTAACTTCAGGGGGTAGCTTTTATTCAGGAGCCAAAGACCCATAACCTCAATGTTAAACATAATAATGTTTTGAAAACCTATGGTGCCTTCCTGATGTAATAATGGCTTCTTATTCCTGATGTTGAACCTAATCCTCTTATCTTCTGTTTCCCTAAAGGTGAAAACATGTACTCTACCGTTTTAGGCAAGCTGATCTCTGAACCTAGCCCCCTAAAGATACGTATGAGTCATACCTCCGAGGATAAACTAGGGGTGAAGAAAGGCAAGGGTCGATCACTAATACCCTAATAAGTTAAGGAAGCTATAATTTAATGCCTTTGCTTGCATATTTTTTTGTGTGTTCTAATTTTGTATTAGCCTATTGGGTTGCAAGTGCCTTGTATTATTTGTTTTTACCAGCGTACCGTAGCTTGAACTATAAAAGAGAAATAAAAGGGAATCCCTCCACTACAGCTAAAAATCGTGCTTATGCTCCCGACTCTCTACAAGATAAGCTTTGCACTCACTTGATATGGAAAATGAAAAACTAAGCAAGCCGGGAGCATGCAACTTTTTATTGCTGGTGCACAGCAGAAAATCGGATGCGGAGGTTGACGCTGGCTTAGCTCATATTTGTCTTCTGCGCCGGTTGTGTATGTTTTACTGCCCCCTTAAAAAAGCAGGGTAAATTAAAAGTCCAGGAACGCACTGGAGTACAAGAAAAGTTTCTTTTTTTTTTCTATATGTTTCTGTATTAATTTTCTGCGCACTAGACATCTGAAGATCCTCTTAGTTGCAATTAACTTATTATTTTTTACTACCTTTACTTTGTAAACTTTGGGCTACCTTTTCTCTTAATGATTCTAATATACTTTTCCAGACTTTAATAAAATTTACATATTTTCAACCAAAACTAATGATACTTGTATCGAAGTACCTTAATTATACGAGTGTTATGATAAAAACGGGAGCCTTCTAGATGAGCATGTACCTGAGCTATCCCCGAGTATTATCACCCCGTTTTTAAAATGATTAATGTATACAGTTTCTATAGGGTAATTTTATCCTTTTGTTTTGATCGGGAATACTCTAATCTGCGCTATCCCCTATTTCATCTCTGGGGCTTTAAAACCTTAATATAGAAACGGAACCAAAGAAGCTTGATGCTAAACCCACTAATCACAATTCATCTCAAGTCAATCTTCTATAGGGTGGTAAAATTCTATATTCAAATATTTACTGTCCATTGTAGGCCCCGAAATCAGTTGGTTATACTTAAGATTTCCAGGTACAAATTTACCCATATATTAGAAGATAATATAACAAAAAACCTTGTTTTATTCTTACAACTATATATTTTACTCCTTTTTTTATTCTTCAATTTATCCTATACGAGCCATACCATTTGTTTTCTAATATATGTGTATTGTAATTCAAGAATGTTGTAAAAAACCCAATCTGAATTCGTTTACCCCGAAAACAACCTTTACCTTCTATTTAATCACATGGTAGGGAACACCCATTCTTATCCGGTCGATTGGTTGCTAAAATTAGATTAAGATGAAATTCCAGAAATTCTAAAGAGGAAATTTTAGCTTATTTATCCATTAGTATTTTTAGTTATTGCCCTAGCTATTTTACGAATAGCCAAAGTTACTTTGTGGATTTTTCCTGAAAATTCAAATAGATTGTTCCTAAACGTAATACACGAGTTGGACCTTAATTAACAGAAGTTTCCAGCCACTTACAGTTTTACGCGCAAACACCTGTAGTTTATTCCACGTCCAGTCCTACCGTATACTGTGGGTGACTTCTAAACGATAAAAAATATCCTTTATATCCCATTAGAACAATCATAGGGTAAACCATACCCTATGTAACCAAATATTGGTTTACTAGAGCTAAGCTGGATATTGTGTCTAATTATACCGAAACCGGTTAATAAAATAAAACCTCGGGATGACCGGAAGAGTCCAATTCTTCTAATTTTAACTTATGTTTATGCATGTCTGTGATGATCGCCCTACAAATAGCAGGCTCAGCATTAAAATATATAGAAATAATTCGACTGTACAGTGGAGCAGCATTTCACCACCCTCCGGGGTGAAGTCGTCTGTAGGCGGTCACTTAAATAACCTGACCGGGTCATTTATACCGGATAAAGTTTATTGACCGTTTACAACAGTGTCTGCTAACATTTGGTCTCAACATCTTTTCTTTTAAGAGTTTGCAAGACGTAGTAATTTTAAATATAACTAAATCTAAGGGTATATTAAGCTTTTAGCTTATATTTTTTCAGTAAGGCGAACGCCCGTACCAACACAAAAATAGCGGGCAGCCCTCAATTATTTTCTTTATTTTAAGGTGCTTATATAATTTTACGTCGCCCCATAAATTTTATAGCTTGCCTAATACCTTGATTTTTTTCCCTAATTTATAATCCCGTAATTCTATATTTAATAATAGACTCTTTCCCTAATATTTCATGTAATTTATTGTTTAAGATTTATTAAGCTGGCAGTGGACGATGGTGAAACATGCCGCCTGCTATTAGTTATAATTAAGAATTATTTAGATTTTAGATTCTAAATACAATTTCACCTAACAATATCCAAATTATTATGTAGTAAAAAATTTCCCTTTATATTAATAACCTGATATAACTAGCATAGAGGAATTTAAAAAAAATTAAACCTGATACATAAAAAATTTTGCGATTACTAAGTAAAGTAATAGGCTGTTAAGTATTAAGAATGAGCCATTTCACCAAATATATTTTTTATATCAGTTAATGTTTCAACCCACTTTGTTCAGAATCATGTATTTGCTAACATAAGCTTATATAGCCTCAATTATCATATAATTACAAATATGTGATTCAGTTGAAGTAGCTCTAAATAAAACTCATCACTGTAATTCCATCCTGTGAAAGGTTGGATTGATAAAGGCACTACTAGGTCCATTATTTTCCACATCGTAGTATTGGGTATTATCAGACCACTATTAGAAATTTCGTATGGTAATTTATCTGTTTTTATTCTATAAGACTATTGATAGTATTTACGGCTTGTGAACTGTAATATCCTCCCGCTAGCCTCCATGCTGCCATTAAACCTTAACGTAGCTAAGGGAGGTAAACGAAGTTATTATTTACAATTTTTCAGTTTTGGTTGCCTTTTATACCTGAATTCCACCAGTTCAGCAACCTATATTAGTTAGTACTTTCGTAAAAACAGAGTCATGCCAATTAAGAAATTTACGGATGTGAATATTCACACTTATCATTAACCACTACCTTGTCCTAAATTTTTTAGCAGTTTTTTCATCTAGCAATAGGACAGTCTATGTAATATTACAATATAAAAATAAAAGAAAAGGATAACCCTAAAAATAAAAAATATAGAAATATTTTTTGTAGGATAGCTTTTAGCTAATATTTTTTTCTTTCGAGGCACCTCCCGCCACCACCAAAATAAACCTAGCGCGGCATCTTTAGCGCCTCTCATGTTCAAGAACCTATAAGCCCTTGAAAACATACAAGGATAAGCTTACTAATACAAACAGTACTATAACAGATACAAGGTTAATAACAAAAAAATAAAACATTGACAAAAATATTATTTCTTGGAACTTATTAGATTGTGAGAGCCTTTAACTACTGCTAACGCCAGACCAATGGCATGCATTTTCCATGGGTTCAAATAATCTCTAGCTAATTTTTTTGTTTTACTTGTAGGAGGGTGTTCTTGCGAGTAACAAACAAAAAAGTATGAAGAGACTTTAAATGTATTTTTACGATTAAATATCTTAAGAGAAAAGATGTTGGAATAAATTATGGATCACCACCACCCAGTCTTCAAGGATGTCAGTATTAATGGTTTCTACTGTTAAAATGATTCATGTAATACCAAAGATAATTTGGATCTAACCTCGACGAGGTGTCAATGGTTAATAAACCTTTAAAACAAAAGCAAGTTTAAAAGATGCTTCACTCTATATGCTTAACCATATTGTTAGGACTATATTTTATTTATATAAGTTTCAAAAATTCTTTATATGATTCAATTAAAATTGCTAGTTCTATTATTATTCATTCTGAGATCTTTATTTCACTTAGGGTTTAATAATTCAGCGTTGCGTATGCTTTTTTAAAGTTCAAAATATGACATACACTTACTCTTCAATTCCTTTTATAATTTAAATATTTACTAGAAAATAAGGGTATTGTTTAATATAT
>JACYFI010001043.1:0-13416 GCA_020975735.1 Ophiocordyceps xuefengensis | reverse complement strand
TTGACCCTACTGTAAAGTGTTTTGAATACTGTTAATATTCTACAATCTCTATTATGCTAATCTTATGTATCGAATAGCTTTACTACTAATTCTTAGAACAAGAATTTCCTTTAAATCCATAAAATTTGCTTTGTTCCATCCCCGATCTCTTTCCCCCCGCTAATCAGGAAAATAGAACTTCTAGTTTCAAGTTGTTATCCTTAATTATTAGTATTAAAATACCTTTTGTGCGCGTGGGTATTCAGCGGCGAAGAGCTTTTTATATTTTCTTATGTGTAGTCCAGCTTCACGGTTTAGTTTTAGTATTTTATTAGATTTAAATAATAATAATAAAAAAAATTCCAAAGAAAAACTATGTTAAGAAAAACGGCAGATAAAAAATGAGATGGAAACGTATAGTCTCTGATGGAATTCCTTATAGTTTTCTGCTGATTGTTATTAGATATCTAATTGTTTAGTATTAGATATAGTTAATTATTTTTTTCACCTATTTAAATAGAAAGAATTATAGCTTCCACTTTGATTACAGTAAATACGTAGATAATTATATATAAATAAGTAAAATAATAACCCGATATATTAGTTTCCAGCAAAGTAAATTGGCAGAATAATGAAGAATTTACATCCAGGCCCACTGATAAGTACGGTTAGTAAGTTCAAGTTAAGATGTCATAAATATCTTTAAGCAACAACAACCCATTGCTCACCGCAAGTGGGCATTCGGACTAAAATATACTATCTATGGATTACCTTATTTAAACTTCGATGTCACTGTTTAGATCTCGTCTACGGTCTTGACCTACGATAATAAATTGTGAAATTTAGTTACTATGGGTTTCCCACGGATACCTTAATATGGGGTTGGGTAACATTTTTCACTACCTTAATCTTTCCGCAAATAAAAAAACATATAGAAGGCCTTCACGTTAACCAAAATTAATATAATAATTTTACAGACAAAACGTATGGAATTTTTCATCGGTGACAATTACCACACGACACTTACAAAGCACATATTTTTGAGATTTTTTCTTAAGATCAACTTTATTTCCATAAAGAAGGGATACGTTAGTACCAAATATGCCACTATTTAAGCTAATGCCTTCTTTCTGTATACTTCTATATAAATAGTAAGTTATCATAAAGGGTTTACGAACTTTATTTGAATACTTCAAAAATATAGGTTTAATATAATTCTATTAAATAAAAACGTCCCCTTAATTTTGCCTATATGAGAAAAGAGAATTTGCTTTCCGATCTACCGAATAGAAAAACAAAACCCTCCGACTTCTATAAAAACCGATAATCAAGCTTTAAAGTAAGTGGTGCTAAAATTGAGCATTTATATAGGCCTATTAGGCTCTGATTAATTTTAATATTCTTGTGGATAATTATGTGGTTCTACTACGTTTTTATTAACATGTCTTTTAAATATGCAAGTTGACAAGATTTTTTTTTGAAGTTTAAAAGGAGCATAAATAATCAAATATTTTATTTTATTTCAGATAATTTCTTCCTTGTTATTTACAAACTTCAAATAAGCAGCAAGCCTCTTTTCCAAGTATTTTCTTAAAAGCTTCACCTACTATTTTAGCAATCTCAAACCAGTCATATATAGATTTTAGGATTTAAACGGTTAGAATAATTTTTAATAACTAGTCCGTATGTAAAGGACCCCTGTTACGTCACATGGTTTATTTGTAAATAACTATCCGTCACCGTCCATTTTGGCCCTACTCAAAAACAACTGTTTTATATATGTTATAGTTTATGGTTCACATTAAATCATTATAAATGCAATTATTTTGACACTAAACTAGGAAATTTTGGCTTATCTGTGTGATCATAACAACAATTGGTATCTTAAGATCTAAAATTCAAACTGTATCGTGGGGAATTTGCATATCTGAATTGAACATTAGCTAACACACCAACTCCCCACTTACGAATAAATATAAATTAATTTAATTCTTTCAATAAACTAAAATCATCAATTTTTGTATATTTTCTTTATTGTAAAGCACCTTTTCCTTTATATTATCGTTTGATATTAAAGCTTTAAAGTATTTAGCTGCTGGTTCTGTACTCCTCGTACTACTCATGAAAGTTAATATCCGCCATCCCGTAAGCCGAATATGCCTTTTTCTAAGGCTATTTTTTGTTTTGTTATCCTATCAATTTTTTAGAGCAATAATTAGAATCTCAGTCTTTTTATAGGTAGATGGTTCAAATATTATTCCCGGGGATTACCTTCAAATAATCATTCACCCTTCTGAATAATTTTTTTACATTTATTAATCTATACTGAAAATGTAGCGGTTGATAGATGTAAATTAATCTTGGATAAAAGTTAGTAAAGATCGAAATATGTTACTAATATACTTCTTTATAAAGATTATATAACATATACTGGAATATGCAGAACTAGGCTTCTAATCATTCTTTCTCGTAACCCTCTAAAATGGTATTCTTTTGCGAAGATAAAAAGACTCATTCTCTACTGTTAAAAACTCTTAACGTACTTAGGACCCCTTTAGTTTGAGAAAGAGTGTACCTTTATTTTTACAGCTTACAAAAATGAAAATAAAAGTTTTTATTTTTCATTTTTCTGTATTGTACCGTAACACCCGCGAGGAATAAACGCTGTTCAGGTCATTATAAGGTAAGAACTAACATTTTGGTTATATAGAAGGTTTCTCTATTAGTTAAGTTTTTTAATATCTTACCATATGTAAATATTCAAAAAAGTGAGAAATTGAATCTTTTATCTTTTTAAGTAAAGACTTTTAATTATTGCATAACTAGAGTTATTGGTCTACTATTTTTAAAAAGAAGTATTAAGATGTTTTTCATTCTTACCTTCAGCTTAAAAAGGTATTAGAGCTTCCTACTATGACGTGTTTTATTTAAAATTATTAAATTAAACAATATATACTGCCTGATTTACTCTTTCTTGGTTTTAAGATTATAAAGCTCTATCTGTTCCAAATTACTTAAATATTATAATAGTTTTTAAACTGATTTAGGCGCAGCTACTTTTTTTGCCCGTCCAGAGTTAGGCTTGTGGTACTTTAATTTTCTGTAACCGTTAATTAATTTTATTTTCTTTATGGGACTATACTTCCAATTAATCTATGAAATATATTCTTTTTAAAGGATTTAGTTGTAGTCTTTAAGAGGATACGCCTTACTAAGAAATTACATGCTGGTGGGTTTCCTGCTGATGGTTCAAATTACATATATGTCAACTTTGTCGTTTAGATATTTTATAATGCAATTTGTTAGGAATTTTCCCAGCATAGAGAAATCATTAAAGGGAGAGCTTAGGGGATTAATTAAGCCACGCGATATTGTAATGATAAAGACAAACCTAAATGAATAATAAATTGAAGGTGTCATTTAATAGACCCCACACTCGTTACGGCACGTTTAGCTAAACCAAGAAAAAATTTTTTATCCCCTGGTAGTGACTGCAATAATTAATGTTGCCAGGCTGTAAAAAATAAGTCTTAGTCCACAAAGGACAAGTTCAAATAGTTAATAAATGCGATAGCTTTACCTAACATCAGGCTGGCGTTTTATCAGAATAGACAAGACCTCAGGAGAAAGCCTATTTTAATAAATGTTTTGAAAACCTGTGCTCCTTAATGGTAATAGATCTTTCTTAATTTTCTGCTGGTTAACCCTAATCCCTCTCTTTTTATCTTTCTGTTACCCTAAGGTGGAAAAAATGTACCTGGCTACCGTTAATGGCGGCCAGCCTGATCTCTGAACCTAAGCTAAAATCTGGATATATCGCATTACCTCAGGGATAAAGCTAGGGTGGAAAGCAAGGGGGATAGCTAAATACCCCTATTAAGGTAAGGAAGCTTTATCTTATAGCCTTCCTTCTATACTTTGTTCTTTGTGTTTTTATTGTTTTTAGTCTATTGTGTTGCTGTGCCCTGTATTGATTTTCATCTTTTTAGCCGAAGCTAACGTAAGCTTTTGCACTATAAGAAAAATAAAAGAGTCCCCCTACTATACTCAATCGTGGCCTAATGTCCCCGAACTGCTCTTTAAGTAAAGTTTTGCCCCTCTGATATGGAAAATAAAACTAAAAGAGCGGAGCAGCAACTTTTATTGCTGGTTGAAACAGGAAGAAGAGGAGTGCCGGAGATTACACGTGGCTAGCTTCTTAATTATTTTTGTGCGCCGTTGTGGTATGCTTTTCGTGCGCTAAATTAAAGCAGTAAAATAAAAACAAAAGAACACAGCCTGGGAGCATCAAGGAGAAGTTTCTTATTTTTTTTCTATATCTGTTATTAATTTTATGCGTACTTTTGGTCTCTGAAAGATCCTTTAAGTTGCAATATACTTATAAAATTTTTTAAACCTTTACTTTTGTAAAACACTTACCTTTTCTAATTATTCCTATATCTTTTCTAAACTTGTAATGTAAACATATACATATTTTCCAAACCAAAACATGATACTTATCGAAGAACTTATTTAAACGAGCTGTTTGATAAAATTCGGACTTTTATCAAGAACCCATGTACCTTGAGCTTCTGAGTTAATATCGCCCGTTTTTTAGTCGGTAAATGTATAAGCTTTCATAGGGAATTACCCTTTTGTTTTATAGAAACTTAATCGTACGCCTATCCCCTAGATTTCAATCTCCTTTGCGGGCCTTTTTAAACATTAATAAGCAACAACAAAGAGGTCTTACTAAACCCAGCTAATCAAAACTTATCTCAGATAATCTTTTTGAAAGGTGGGTAAAATGTTACAATATCAAATATTTACTGGTAATTTAAGCCGAATCGTTGATTTATCACCTTTAGGGATCACGTTACAAATTTTAGCATTATTTAAAGATAATAATAATAAAACAAAACCTTTTTATTTCTTACAAGTATATTTACTCCTTTTTATCGTAAAGTTTTTATCTATACGACCAACATAATTAGTTTTTCTTAAATATAATTGCTAAGTGATTCAGAGATTGTAGTAAAAACAATCTGAAATTCTTTACCACCAAAATCATACCTTATACCTTTGAGTTAATCTGCTAGGAAAATAACCCAGCCTTATCATGTAAGATTGTTCTTATATTTAGAATAAATGATCAAGGAAATTCAAGGTAGTAAATAGTATATTTATCATTAAGTATTTTTGGTTATTGGTCCACTAGTCTAGTTACAATAGCAAGGTTACTTGCGATTTCCTGAAATAAATTTAGATGTTTCTAACGTAAACAGAGTGGGCACTACTTTTTCACTACCAGAAGTTCTCCAGGCACTTAGCAAGATTTTTACCGTGCACACACCTGTAGTGATCCACGTCAAGTCCTTACAGTATCATTGTGGTGATTCAAACGATTAAATCCTATATTCCTGTAACACGCATAGGCGCTAAAACCATAACTCCCATGTAAAATTCAAAATATAGGTTACTAGAGAGCTGCTCCGATATTTGTCGTATAATTATCCAAAACCTGTTATATAAAATATAAACCCTCGGGGATGACGAACGAATTCGAATACTCTAATTAACTTTTGTTTTGCATGATGTGTGATCGATCCCTACCAAAAAGCCAACTTTCAATGCAGCTAAAATAATAGAAGTATTTCCGAACTGTACATTTGAAAGCCAGACCAATTTTCAAGCCACCACCGGTGAAGGCAGTACTGTAGCGATTACTTAAATTAACGAGCGGGTCTTTAACGATAAACATGTATATGACACGAGTTACAGATGTGTGCTACATTTTGTAAACTAACTTTTCTTTTAAGAGGTTCAAGTAGAGTAAGTTAAAATAATTATAAATGCTAAGGTATATTTAGAGCTTTAGCTATTTTTTTTTTGTAAAGGGCCACGCTCCGTACCCACAACAAGAAATAGGCGCAGGCCCTATATTTTTTAAATTTAAGCTCTTATATAATTTTTTTCATCTGCCCTTCATAAAATTTAGAGCTTGCACTAACCTTTGACTTTTTTTTCCCTATTTGTAATCTAATTGATTTATATAATGAGATTACTTTTTCCCTATTATTCAATGTAAAATCTTTTTTGGTTTAAGGACATTATTACTCGTAGAACGACGGAAACAATGCCGACCCTGCCTATAGCTATAATTTAAGGAATTTATTTAGATTTAGATTCTAATCACAATTTCACTAGAAATAATCAATATTTATTTTGTTAGTATAAAAAAATTCCCATATTATATAAAACCTATATACTAGCTAGAATTAAAAAAATACAACCTAATACATATTAAAAATTATTGGAATATATATGTAAAGTTTAGTAGGCTTTAGAATTAAGAATGACACATCTTCACCCAATATATTTTTTTTAATTATGTTATTATTTCAAAACCAAATTTTTCCCAAATCATATTTGCTCAACAATAAACTTATTAGCTCAAATTATATATACATATACAAATATGTAAAATAGTTAATTTTATAGCTCTAATAAACCTCACACGTACTTTTCTGCTGAAGGTTGAATTCGAAAGGCCACTACTAGGTCCATTGTACTTCCATCATAGTGTGGTATTACTCAGACACTATTAGAAATTAGAAGGGAACTTATCTTATTTCTATAAGAAACTATTGGTTGTATTATCGCTGGTACTTAAATCGTTCCCGCTAAGCCTCCTGCTGCCATTAAACCTAAACTTAGAGCTAAGGGAGAACGAGTCTTTTTTATAACCATTTTATGGTTCTTTTTATCCCCTACTCTACAGTTCCAGCTAGAACCTATATTAGTTAGTCTTTGATAAACAAGAGTCACGGCAAATAATATTTAGGATTGTGAATATTCACACTAATATAAGCCTAACCCTTCGCCTAATTTTTTAGAGTTTTTCCTCTAGAACAATAGTACAGTACTATGTATTACAAGTTATTAGAAATAAAAAAAGGAAATAAGCCCTAAATAAAATAAAAAATATAGAATATTTTTTACGGATACTTAGCGCTATATTTTTTTCTTTGCAAGGCAACGCTCCCGCACCCCTACAAAAAATAGCGCTGCATCCTTAGCGCAGTTTCGTGTCAAGAAACTATAAGCCCTTGAAACAAACAAAAGGCAAAGCTAAATATAAGAAATAATACCCTTAACAGAATACAGTTAATAAAAAACATACATAAACATTTTACTAAAAAATATATTATTTGGACTTTTATGGATTTTCTGAAGGCCTTTAGCCAACCTGCTGTCAAGCCCAGATCCAATGGCAATGTGACCAGTTTCCATGGCATCAATAATCTTCAGCTAAATCTTTTTTTTTACTGTAGGATGGGGTGGTGCTACTGAGAAATAAAGAAACAAAGTAGTGAACAAGAGACTTCTATGATAATGGTTTTTACGATTAAAATTCTTAGAGAAATGGATGTTGAATAAATATAGGAATCACCGCACCACCAGTCTACTTCAAAGAATGAAGTAATTGAAGTTTCTAATCTGGTTAATATCATGTAATACCCAAAGAATCAATTTTGTCTACTAGACCCCCGGGTCTCATGGTTTATAAACCATTTTTAACAAAAAAGGTTTAAAGTAGAAACTTCAATATGTACCATATTTTAAGGCTATATTTTTTATTTTATAAGTTAGAAAATTCTTTTAAATATCTCATCAATTCGGTTCTATTACCTTATTTCAATCTGTTGATCTTATTGCATACCTATAGTTTAATAGATTCAGGTTGCGTATGTTTTTAAGTTCAAAAATATGGACAAACACTTTCTCTTCAATCATTTTAAATTAAATTATTTACTAGAATATGGGTAAAGGAGTATTTTTTTCAAATATATTCAATTAAATATTAAAGTTACTTATTTAAAAAGTTACATAGTTCTATACTCTGATTCAGGGTTGTGGGTTTATTTCATTATTAATTATTTTTACTAGTGGAATATAAAAAATCCGCCGATTAAAACTCAAACTATATCAGAATATCTTCATTATTATGGATCGTCTTTGTGCTTGTATGACCAATTTCAAAATTTACCAATTCTATTTTAGGATTATTCTAGCGGATCAAGTAGTTCTTTACTGGAATAAATGCCGCGTCCGCATTCCTGTAACCCTCTTATCACTATTAGAATTTTACGATTACTTGTATCTTTACCTATTTTTTTTCTTATATCTTATAGTCAAGGTTTTGAGTTTAATCAGTCATAAAGTGCTATGTAAAGCATAAATTGAAGATCTAAAGTAACCATGTATAACATGGTTCAAGAATTACTCTTCACAGTTGTTTTATCGAATTACATAACAATAAGCGATTTGATCCTTTTTTTGGAAAAATACAATCCATGGCTCTTATTTAGAGTTGTGATCATTAAAATGCTAAAGGATAGTCTTCTATAAATAAATTACTAATTTGTTATTGGAAGGATAATATATTTACCTTTAGGTGGACCTTCTGGTATTTAGGTACCTATTATGGGTACCCATCTCTTTCAATTAACCTGTAAGTATGAAGCCAATCTTATAATCAAACTTATTAACTTCATTTAGGAAAAACGAAAAGAGTAGAAAATAATCTTACTCCTCTATATTTAAATAAGACTATCAAATATAATTTTGCGTAGAGCTCTGAAGATTTTTAATTAATACAAATTCATCTAGCGATCCGCTGATAAAATTATAATAAATCATATACTCTTCTTCCAGCATTGGCCAATTTTAGAGCTGCAGATTTTAACAGCCCTAAAACAGGGTAATATAAATAACAATAAAATAGCTGAGTAACTACGCCCTCATCCAAATAAAAGCTAATGTTTATGTAGTCTACATTACCCGGTGTTCCATATTAGCAAGTGTGTTGAAGTTTATGCTCCTTAATCAAACTATTATACCGAAATATGTAGAGCAAAATATAGCAAAGGTCTGCAAACTAGTCCGCCTATGCTTGATAATCCCCATGAAGAGGACGGATAAAGAGTTTCAAACCTGTCCCCTGCTCCACCTTCCTAATCAAGCGGAGAAAATTAATAGGCCTATTAGGAGGTAAAGATAAAAAACTTATGCTTCTTAATCTCGAGGGCAATCTTTGCCGAGTAAAAACCTAGGTAGTACCTACAAAACGGACATGTCTCCCCCTATAAGGGGTGCGTCGCGGTGTAGTCTCTTAAGATTCCCATTGAATACAAAATTACTTTGGTTTCTGACATATTGTTCAATAACTATAAAGGTAGTTGCACTATTTAAACTCATTTCTATAGGATTCTTTTACAGAAAATGAAAAGGTCTTATAATTTTCCTAGCTATTTTTCTTTCTTATAGCATACTTGCGCAAGCACGAGAGGATCCATCAGTATAAGAGAAGTTGATAATTAAAAAAATTTACAAACTTACTTAAGGCCATTCTTTAAAATACCTAAATAAAGCAAGCTGGATAATACCATCAAGTACTAAATTACAGATAAGGCCCTCAATTGAAACAAGTTCTTTACATTAATGCTATTTCTTAGCCAATCTATTTTTAGTTCTGATTTTTGCTCATAGCAAGTCCAAGCTACCGGAAAGTTTTTTTCTACAATATTTTTCATTCCAATAATATATCTCAATATTTATATTCATATAAGGAATATCTATCAAATATTGTTATCAATTGACATAGAGCTGGTTTATCTCATAAGTACAATAAAGATAAAACTCTTACCTTTTTAATTTTTGTGTTTTAGGTTGTTATTTTCCACCAATAACTTCAAGTAATGTTATTTAAAACCTCTTTAAGTTGAATCATTAAAGTGGATAAAACATCTACATTTAGGGTAAGTGCTTTCTACATCTTATTCGATTTAAGATTTATGTAACATTTCTCGAATATAAAAATTCCTTGAGATCATATAAATTTTTGTTAATATAAGGCGCTTATTAAAACTAAAGAATCCCTTTGTTTTAAAGGTAAGATATTTATCTTGTTCTAATAACGGATATTCTCTCAATCTATATCAATATGGATAGAACAGTTCAAAATATTTCTTGAGTTTTTTTTTATTTTCCCATTCCCTCAAATACGACTTGATTTTAAAATCTAGCTTTATAGGGTAATCGGTTAATGCACAACTATCTTTTAATCTATTTCAAATAGAGGCTGCCTATTTTTCCATAGTTAAGCCTTTTGCACAGGCATAGGAAAATAATGGCTGAAAAAAGAAATTTTTAAATAAGGTTTTTTATGGTTGGCTAAAATTATATAGTTAAGTTAGGATTTTATAACCTATTTCAATTTAACTTATAATCATCTAATATTAACCATTTGACTCAAATCATCCTGCAAGGACATTAAAGGAAAATTTTATTTTTCAAGTAGAGCAATCCCCCTAAAAGGCGCCGAAGTAAGGAAGCCCATTTTTTTTTTATTACTATTTTGGTTGGATCCTTATCCATACCTCGGTTTCAGAGCAGGTTCAAAGGCTTTTTCTTGGCTTGTTATCTCTTTCGCTCTTGTTATTCCTATTATATGAGTAACAAAAGCCTCGATAGTGAGATCCCTTCTCACTAAATAGTTATTTATTGCTTTTTATGATCAAAGCCTTGTTATTTTTGCCATATAGGGGACCCCTACCAATTAAAGGCATAAGGAAATTACAAATCCCACCTAATTAAGGCTTGGCAAACCAGTAAAGCGAAAATTCATCAAAATGGCGTGGCGTACCAATACTATTATACCAATGCGTTATATAGATATGAATGACCCCTAGGTTCCACTAAAGTTCTGAATCTTATTTAAGAACTGAAAATAAGCTGGTACCTACATATCTGAAAAAAACAAATTTAAGTATAAAGATTCCTTATATCTTTAGGGTATGGATTAATAGTCTTTTCCCATAACCCCTTAATTATTCAACCTTAGAATTTCAAGGACGATATGTCTTTTTTTGTTTGTTTCTCATTTTTCCTTGTTTAGTTATAGAAATTAATAAATAAATTTGAGGGAGTACTTTTAATAAGAGTGTTATTTATCTGTTTTTAATAATAAAAAAAAAATCCTCAAACGACATTGGGAAGATGGGTGCTTTGATCAACTCTACACAAATTTTCACATTTTCGTAAAGGAACTATTCGTATTTTTAGCTCTTCACTAAAAGGTAAAATTCGAATATAACCACTTTGATACATTTTTAAGCCCAAACTGCGGATAAAGAATACGTGCGCAAGGCTTCATATTGTATAGATATATATATTATAGTATATTTCTTATATATATTTATATAGAAATTACTTTAAGATTTCTTGTTATTAAAACTTTTCATCTATCCAAGTAAAGATTTAGGAGGAATTGACCTCAATACTTTAATGATTTGCAATCGAAAGTGAAGTCCATTTTAACAAACATAATCTTTTTATAATTTAGATCAAATATCATATAAAATTATACTATTAGGTAGTACTGTACAGGGTAATAAAAAACATAGAACAGTATTCACTATTAGATCTAATATTTTATAATCTTAAGTGTAATTATTTTGGAATAAGTGCATATTAGAGTTTTTCTACGATGTTATGCTTAAAAGACAGAACCTAAACACTAAGAAGTAAGAAAAGCATATAGAACTTTACGGAATTTGTCACAATTTATAAATGGACTTTCAACAGTCTTAGCTCCTGGTTTATTCCAGTTAAATTTATCAAGAAGTTTTAACAAATTACATAGAACATTTTTTGCTTATGGGTCCTGAATTGTAAACCTTTAGTTAAACGCTGAATTTCTACGCTTAGGGTAGTACTACAAATAATTAATAATGAATAAACATAAGCATATAGACACCTAAAATTATTAGGGCATAGATCGTTAATTTAGCATAAAAAGGTTATATTAAATTCATTCATGGGCACTCTAGGAGCAGGTTGTTTTGCATAGGATTGCATTATATATGATATCACTATTCCCCAACACCATTTGGCATAAAGCATACAAAATACTTAAAAAAAAATAAAGTGAATATAGTAATTTAAATCTTTAAATAAGAAGTAAGGAGCGAAAGGTATCTATTCATAGTAACTCAGGTACCCCTAAAGGAATTTTACTAGCTCCCAGCCCGAAATTCCGTGCCACAGCTAATAAATAGTCATTAGAACTAATGCTGCTAATACAAAAGGTATATAAGAGGTTTGTGAGCGAAAATCCGTTTAAAGTTGGTTATATTGACCAAGAACTCCCTCAGAGACAATATAATGGAGTATATTTTTTATATTTACTAGTTTAGTATCATTTCAGATATATTTAGACTATGTTAAAAATATTTAAGCGGGGCTCAGTGTAACACCGCTTCACCCTGGGCTTCCGCAGCCAGCACAGCTTGCAATTTAGGGGGTTACTTCGGTGTAAGGCTTATTTCGATTGGTCAAACTCAATTATTAGCCGTGAACGTTCTTAATTCTATTTTCGTGCTGCTTTTGGCAGTAAAAATAACCTAATTAAGTTCCGCTACAAATAATTTTAAATTAAGGGAGGTATCTATTATTAAATGTCTTTTGAAATTTCCCCCTTTTTGCCTCTACTAAAATAAAGTTATTTCTTTAAGTAGCCCGAGATACAGTTTAGGATATTTTAATTTGTTATAACGGGATGCTATTTGATAGATTTTTTAACATTTAGTATATGATTGTCATTAACCCATCCAAAGCATGGAAACCATAAAACAGAAAGCAAATATTAAACCAGTTGGTAAATCCATACTTTCGGAACTAACACTAAATGTGGAGTGATGTAGTTATCGAGTAGTATCTTATTTTTCGTTATTATTATGTCAAAATACTAAATTTAAAATTCCTTCAAAATAAATTATTTATGCAATTCTTTTTTTAATCGAAAACAGCCATCATTCATTAACCTTTTTAACAAAAGATGAACCTTTCCGAGCCATGTAAATTTCCTTATTATTCAATTATTTGGAAAGAAATTGCAAACTATTGTAATTCATTATGCACCGTATAAGGGGAGTATTAAACACGGTCTTTATATTATCTCAGATGTATTTCCAGTAATATGCTTTTCATCATTTATCTTTTATAATATAGCATTAGCCTTACGAGTAAAATTGATTTACTCATAGTTTCGGTTGCACAGAAAAGATATTCATTACGAATTAGTAAAAGGGAAATAATACGTTCTTGTTAATACAGTTTATTTATTACTAGATTTTAACCAGTTGGGCTTTTCAATCCTTAAGATTATATTTTATACCTTAACCAGTTTAAAACAGAATGAATAAACTCTAAATACAAAGATAATTCATTAAATCGCTTAAAGAAAATAGTCAAGTTTAATTGTTATATATCCTTAGTTGTCTCCTAGTATTTGTATATAAACCCATCTCCCATCTTATTAAGCCCACTAAAAAGCATAAAAGACGAAGGAAAGGTTCTATAAATACTTTTTTTCGGAATTGTCTACTATCTTTT